>VZTM01018608.1:527276-545503 GCA_013400555.1 Jacana jacana
CGCTGGTCCTTCACACGCCGTGAATGATAACAGGGAGCCGCAGCCCATTGTCTGCCGGCCCTTGCGCCGCTTCGTCAAGTTTGCGGTTGCATTTTTAATCCCCGACGCCTTTTCAAAGCCCAGCTGCGCATTGTGTGGGCGCAGGAATTCTTGACTTGCAAATCCCACACCACCACCCCCCCAGCAACACACACCCCCCCCCCCGGCGTTTATTTTAACACCCATNTGGAAAGGACTGATAGGGGATGGTACATCCTGTCGGTGCTGCAGTTGGGCTGGGCTGGGTCATGCGGGCGGATTTTAGCCTTTTCCTGCCCTTCCCAGTCTGTCCCAGGGCTTGGAAAGCCACCCTGTGTGCCCAGGGCATAGATGCTGCCCAGACCCAGGGAGGAGGACTCTGCCCGTGCGGGTGGGGGTCCAGCCTCAGTGACCCAGGAGGTCCTGTCCAGTCCTCTGGTTTAATGCAAGCCATCCTCCTGCTCCGGGCAGAGAACAATAGGCAGCCTGTGTGTGAAGAGATGGGCCTGCTGCCCCAGCTCTCCTACGGGCTGGCTGAACGTTCCTCAGACCAGTCAGGCAAGTTTTCAACCCCACCGAGTTGTTTTTCTCATTAAAAACCAACCAAACAAAACAAAACAAAAAAATCAAAACAAAAACAAACAAACAAAAAAACCCACCCAACCAAACAAAAAAAAACCCCAAACGAAACCAAAAAGCCACACATTTGTCAAAGCTGAAATGTTTCATAGAGCCACATCGCTGGGGCAGGCTTTTGCCAAAAGCTGGGCAGCCTTCTGGTGGCAGCCTGCCCGATTTCCTACCCCTCTGCCGAGCAGGCAGCCTCCAAACCCAGGTTCCCAGGACTCCTCCAGGCTGCCAGGGCTCACGGCTCCCCAGCCTGGTGCTTGCCAGCAGCCAAACCCTTCCCCTGCTCCGCTGGGAGGACGCGGGCTCCAGGCACGGCTTTGCACGGGACCCCGTGCTGCAGGAATCCCACGCCTCGCCCCACGTCTCTTGTCTCTTCCGTGACGTCTCTGGTCTGCTGGAAGCAGCCCCAGCAGCCCTCCAGAGCTGGGGCAGCGCGGGAAGTGTCAACTGACAGCTCTGCTTTGTTTCAGGGGGGGGGAAAGAGAAACACAATCCTTTCTCATCTTCTCTGGTGGCCCCGCTTAACTTCTCACTGCCCCGGTTTGCCAGGTTCTGGGATCACAAAGCCCTGTAAAAGTCTCAGAGGTCCTGGCGCTCCGGGGAGGAAGGTAAGAATTAAAACAAGGAGAACAACTGGCTCCCAGATCCCTCTCCAGCCTCCTGGCCCAGCACTGTTCCTTCCCCTCCTCTAGGCAGAGTTGCACTCACGGTCAGATTTGGGAGAGACCTTAAAGATCACCAAGTTCCAGCTTGGTGAGGACAAGTTCCAATGTCCTCAACCTCCCAGGAGCCCTCTGTGCTCTCCCTGCCCTGCTTTCCTTTTCTCCAGGGCCCACGCATGCTGGGGCCACCCCTGCTTTGTCCAGGCGTCCCTTCTCTGCTGCCTGCTCTGCTCTGGGCAAGGGCTCAGACAGACATGGTGGTTGTCCTCTATCCACTCTTTGTGTCCATGAACTTTATCTGGGTAGAGCCCTTCCTTCTGGGCACAGACCACAGTCAGCAGAGACTGGGCACAGGGACCGCTCATGGGGAGTCTGAAAAACACAGGAGTATGAATCCTGCACAAGGGGAAAATAAGTTTGGGTTCCCCAGGACACCAGCCAGGAAGCAAGACCATCTCGCTGCAGTGAAAAGCTGGCCCTGTCTGCTGGGTGTGCAGGACCTGGGGGCTTGGAGTGCTGGCTGTCCCCAGAGCATCCCCCTCAGCTCAGCAGAATTCCCCACACCAGCCGGAGAGAGAATTATCCCCCGTTTGTCTGCCCTGGTTTGTTTTTAACAAAACTGTGCTGCTGGCTGTTTATCACTTCATTTTCCTCCAGGAGATGAGGCAAGCGAAGGAGATCAGCCAGAATAAAACATGACCTTTATGGGCTGTGCTGTGGGCTTGGACTTTCCACCTACCGTCTCCATGTACCAATGGGGTCTGAGCTGAGCAGATGCCAGGTGCCATGTTTGGTGCTGGCAGAGGAGCAGCATATGTAGCTCTGAGCTCAGGCCCACGGGATACTCCCCAGCGTGTGCTCGTGACACCCACCCGGAGAGTTTTTTTGTGCCACAGCTCAAGTCACTTCCTCACACCCAGCAAATTCCTCCTCCTGGTCCATGTCCTCCCCGTGGTGAATCTCAGCAGAGGAGGGCTGAGTGCTTGTGGGCGAACACCACACAGGAAGCACTATTCCTGGAGCGCTGAGAAGACCCACTGCCACCCTGGGCTTGTCCAGTGTCCAGCTGGGCTGAGGTGTTCAGCCTCACTTAGGCTGGAGATCTGGGGGACTTTGGTCCCTGGAAGTGCCCGGTGGGTGATGGCAGAGTCTGCACCGAGACGTGGCAAAGCACAGCCAGGCTGAAAGATGCTTTTCTCAGCACGTGCCAAACACCCCTCCTGCGCCTGCCTTTCTGCCTGCAGCTCTCCAGCCCAGGGACCAGCCCCGTGACTCTGTGCTGGACCAGGCAGAGCTGACCTTCTCCCAGCCCGGAGCTCACCGGCCTGGGCTCTGAGCACAGCTTGGGTCTTTCTACTGGGAAGGGTTTGAAGCAGGTTCACTGGCTCACCCAGCTCTCCAGCCATAGCCTGATTGCTCCCCAGACTGCTATGCCCTGGCCAGCCTTCCCATGGTCTCCTCCCGTGTCACACGTGTGAGTGAGCTGGGCTGAGGGGCAGAAATTTCCTTGGGTTGAGGGTCTGGCATGGGGGTAGAAGTCATGTCTTACAGGGAGGCTTAAGAAGCAGGGTTCTCACCACAAAATGGCTCTGTCCACCCAGTAGTCAACATTACACACCAGGATGGGGCTGTAGATTTCTACAGAGTCAGATGCTGAGCCTCCCTGATGCTGAGTCTAGCCGCTCCTGCTTGGGGGTTCACACCCAGTGCTCCTGTAGCACCCACCCCATCCTCATCTGGACCTCCTCTGTGTCTCCTTCCCTTTTCTCAGAGAGGGAGCAAAGCTTTCTCCTGTGTTACTGCTGCTGCTTCCAGCCCCATGTTTTTCTGCATTTACTATGGTGGCACCAGTGACGTGCTGGCTGACCAGAGAAACCATGTCCTGGTGTGGATGCCTCTAAGGGAAGATGGAAGAGATCCCTCCTGGATGCCACCCTGCACTTCTCATCTGAAGGTCAACCTAGAGAGAGGTCCTTGACCGCCTGAGCCAAACTGCATGTGGACACAGTGTGCTGCTCGGCTCAAGAGGATGCTTCGACATTGCCTGCCCTTCTCAGCATCCGACTTGGGCGGCCTCAGCTGACTGACTGCTTTCTGAGTACCCCGGTCTGAAAGGGATCTTGATGCTTCTGGAGGGCTAAACATCTCTGAGCCTCAGACCCCAAGGGTATCTTTGGGGACCTGCCCGCATCCTGTGTGAACAGGGACAGTTTTGACTTTTGTGTGAACCCAGCATTTCTCAATAATATGTCTTATCTCCTGTCTCAGTGTCTGGATGAAGGTCCCCAGCTTCAAAATCCCCCTACTGAAGCACCAAGAAGGGTGTTCTGCCTCCCACCAGACCCCCAGGCTTGGTAAGTTCAAGTGATTTTTGTCATCAGGGCTAAAGAATAACTCTCCAAGACAGGGGAGTGGCTCTGAGCATGCAGGGGAAGCGGGAGAGTATGTGGATGTGCCTTGACAACTCCAGGAAGGCAACCAGCTGGGGCATTTGGGGACACGGCATTTAGGGACACCCTGGGAGAGCAGAAGGGAAGAGAAGTAGCCTGGAAGAGTGCTCCTCAGCCTGTCGGTCCCTGGCAGGTACTAACATAAACCAAGCATGTTTGTTTGCAGTGACATTTTGGAGGATGCCTCTCAAAGATGAGTCAGGCCGTGCCTGCTGCAGAAAAACAGTGATGCAGAGTCTTGTGGGACAGTTTTAGTGGCTGTGGGGGAGGCAGACTTCACCTGAGCCAGCCTTCCTAGTCTGGTCCTTGGGAACCGCCTACCAGACGTAGAGCCTCTGTGTCCTTCAAGGGCACCCCAAACACTTCCCTTTCTGCCACGAAGCCGTTACGGCTCGTAGAAGCTCCTGCAGCAGCTAGAAGGGAAGCACCCTGTCTGTGAGGTGCCCACCCAGACGTGTCTCATATACCTCTGCCTACCGTGTTCCCATCCCACCCCATCGTTGCCCTGTTGCTAAGGTGCTCAGCCTAGCAATGGCTGCTGCTGACACGAGACCCTAGATACTGCTGATCAGATTTCCCATGAGCAGCAGAGAGCAATGAAAACAGATCAGAGAGACGAGGAGAGGAGCCTGACCGGCTAATTACAGCGGTGAGGCCACATCCAGCACCTGCTGCTGGCGCTGAGGTACTTCTGCCAAGGGCTACACGGCAAAATGGGTTTGGTGGGTGGTGAGACAGGGGAGCAGAGCAGGATTCATTGTGGCCAGAAGTGGTGGGGAACCAGTTGGTCTTAGGACAAAGGAAGAAGACAAGCCGGTGGGGGTGAGAAGCTGGGTGAATGCACCTGTGATGCACTCATGATCCTGCTGGTCAAGGTCTACCCCCCTTCAGAGGGATCAGGTTTGCAGAGAGGCACGAGTTGTCTTGATCATCACCCTCCTGTCATCTCCGTGCAAATCACAAGGTTTTCTTCCTCCTGCCGCTCTGCCAGGGTGATTTGTGTCAGCAGGGTCTCTGGCCAAGGTGATTGCAGCAGCCTATTTTTGGGACTGCCCTTGAGAGCTGGAAGCCAGGAAGGTGGAGCCCAGCTGTTTCGGTGTCCGTGCCCTGGAGAGACGCTAACACCTGCAGTCCGTGCTGGCTGCTCTCCAGTGCCTGGCTAATTGCATTGGGGTCCTTAAACAATACAGTGGCCAAGTGCTGCTGGCTCTCCGGGTGCTCCGGAGGGGACAGAGTGGCCCAGCTGGGGGCCACTTCAGGCTGCAGGAGATGGGAACGTCTCCATTTAGGTCCTGGGATTTTGACTCCAAAGATGCTCTCTGACACAGCTCGGTTGCTGGATGTCTGCTGCCTCTCTGGGATATCTATTTGGCTCTGAGAGTCAGCAAGGGGCTCAGAGATGCCCACCCCTTTGAGGCCCTTTTACATACAGACCAGGTTTTAAGGGACAGATCTCCACCCAAACAAATGCACGTCCCATACTGAGCTTGGAGCTCTAATCTCATCCTACAGCTGCAGGTAACATCCCACCGAGTTGCTGTCACCACTCACCTGAACAAGACAGGAACCAAGGGAGTAGCTTGTTCCTGGGCTTTGCTTGATCTTCACGTCCTGTTGACCTGGAACACCATAAAACAAAGGCAGGGACCTGGGTGAAAACATGAGAAGCACCCTGCAGCTTTGCCTCCCACACCTGCCCATAGAGCCATTAACAGTCCTTCCTGGAGCCGGTGTCACCCTACGTGACCCAGGCTGACAGTGACACAAGGGCTTCTACTTCTTCCTATGCTGTGTTGCACCCTCCCCAGGCTTAGGAGAGTCTGCTCAAGCCTCATGGTCTCAAATATGCCAGAAGGATTTTGCCTTGCATGAGAACAGTGGTACTGCCAGACCAAAAGCCCATCTTGCCTGGGTCTTGTCTCCAACAGCAGGAGATCCTTCCTTTATATCCTTCTAGGGAAGGACATAAGAAAGAGATAGACACCCAGTACTGCCCCCGGCACTTGCCCAGCCCCTAGGTGGTTCATAGAATCATTTTGGCTGGAAGAGACCCTTGGGATCATGGAGTCCAACCATCAGCCCCAGTCTGCAAAGGTCTCCCCTACACCAGATCCCTCAACACCACAGCTCATCCACTCTGAAACACAGTCAGGGATGGGGACTCCACCCCCTCTCTGGGCAGCCCAGTCCAGGCTCTGACCACTCTTGCTGGTTTTCCTGGGCCAGGCATAGTCTGCAGAGTGTGCACTTTTCGGTGGGTTTATCTTCCTTGATCTCGTGTCTACTTTACCATACCCTTTCTCAAGGAGTTCCACAGCACCTCAACACACCACATGGAAAACTGCTTCTTTATGTCTGCTTTGACTTACTGACTTTGCCTCGTGCCCCTGCTTCCCAACTGAGCGAGAGAGAGGGAGCAATCCCTGTCCACGTTCCCGGCTCTCCTCACCTTTGGATCTCTCAGCTGCCCCTCAGGTATCTCCTTCTGCTCTGACCCTTCCTGAGAGGCAGCACAGCACGGGCAGGTGCCAAACGCTGCCTCAACTCAAAACAAGGGGTTGAAAACCGGGGATGGCACCCGCACCCCCTTCCTCCCATCCGAGAGGCGCTTCGGGAGGCTCACCCAACCAGCTGGGCAAGAGCTGTCTTCTCCTCGCCGTGACCGACTCGCTGAGGCTTGAATTGGCCACTGTGAGCATCACCTGGGCTGTCACCTGGCTGAGATGTGTGCAGGAAGCTGGCTGGAGAGAAGTCACACTTGACAGACAGAGGGAAGGAGGGGAGGGAGGCGGTGGAACGGTTTGTGCAGCCATAATCACACCATAAAGGAAGGCAAAACCCGCTGGAGATCAGCCCTTGTGCCAGCCTGGCAAACAGGCCCTGGTGACCAGAACTGCTCACAGCAAACCTGCCTTTCCTGGGGCATTCATTCCCTGACCGGAGGGTGCTTGCCTATGGCAGCAACGCTTTGCGCCTTTTTCCACATGAAAAAATTGCCCCCTCCAGGTTTTAACCTTAAACCTGTTTGCATTTATTATTTTATTAAATTAAAAAAAAAAAAAAAGAGGAAGGCCAGTTGTTTTTGGCAGTTTGAAAAGGTCCCACCCAATGGAAACGGAAGAGAGCAGAGGATGGAGGAAGGCCAGGAGGGAAGGTGACACAGAATCAAAGAATCACAGAATCCTCTGGTTGGCAGAGACCCCTGGGATCATGGAGTCCCACCATCAGCCCCACTCTACAAAGGTCTCCCCTACACCAGATCCCACAACACCACAGATCATCCACTCTGAAACACAGTCAGGGATGGGGACTCCACCACCTCCCTGGGCAGCCCAGTCCAGTGACTGACCAGTCTTCCTCTGCCCACAAGAGACTGACATATTCCCTTGCCCACATTTGCCTCGCTGGGCTTCCTCCAGCTGACCCCTCTGTAGGGCCAGAAGCACCATCAGGGATGGGGTAGAGCAGCACTCGGCACTTGGCTCTGGGGCACCAGCAGGAAGGTGGATGCCAGCCTAGGGACAGGAGTGGGAGAACGTGGGGACAGAGCCCCTGTCCAGGCCACACACCTCCACGCTGTGCCACGGGGCACGTGGGGATACAGTGGATGCTGGGGCACACGAGGGTACTTCTCTCCGTTGCTGGGAAAGAACTCATTGGAGAGCAGAGTAGGGGAAAGGAACCTGGGGGTCCTGGTGGGCAGCAGGATGCCCATGAGCCAGCACTGTGCCCTCAGGGCCAAGAAGGCCAATGGCATCCTGGGGTGTATCAGAAGGGGGGTGGTCAGTAGGTGGAGAGAGGTTCTCCTGCCCCTCTGCTCTGCCCTGGTGAGACCGCATCTGGAATATGGTGTCCAGTTCTGGGCCCCTCAGATCCAGAAGGACAGGGAACTGCTGGAGAGAGTCCAGGGCAGGGCTACCAAGATGATGGAGGGAGTGGAGCATCTCCCAGAGGAGGAAAGGCTGAGGGAGCTGGGTCTCTTGAGCTTGGAGAAGAGGAGACTGAGGGGGGACCTCCTGAATGTTGATAAATCTGGAAAGGGTGAGTGTCAGGAGGATGGAGCCAGGCTCTTCCCAGTGACACCCAGTGACAGGACAAGGGGCAATGGGTGGGAGCTGGAACAGAGGAGGATCCACTTCAATATGAGGAGGAACTTCTTGAGGGTGAGGGTGAGGGAACCCTGGCAGGGGCTGCCCAGGGAGGTGGTGGAGTCTCCTTCTCTGGAGACATCCCAACCCCGCCTGGAGGCGTTCCTGTGTGACCTGCTCTGGGTGTTCCTGCTCCAGCAGGGGTTGGACTGGAGGAGCTTTCAAGGTCCCTTCCAACCCCTGAGATTCTGTGAGATTCTGTGATCCCCAGCGTTTCGAGATGCTCAAGTGCCATTCTAGGAGGCACAAGCAGGGCCCAGGAAGAGCACAGAGCCCAGCATCCTCCCAGCAGCTGAAGCAGGTGGGAGAGACAAGCCAGACTTTCTCTCTCTGTCAGCCCTGTCCCACACACACACTTTAAATGAGAGCTGCAAAGACCTCTGTTCTCTGGGCTGGCCTCCCCCTCCCTCGGTACCACGCTCTCAGCCGCTCAGCAGCTCAGCCCTGCATCCAGGTTTACATATAAATAAAGAGCGAGTGTGAAATCCACCCTGGGGTCTCTCCTGACTCCCACTTGGCTCCCTAATTGGAAAGTCTGCCAGCAGGAGATACTGCAATGAGCTACAGCAGGAACAAACTCCCTTTATCCCAGGCAGTGATGGCGGGTGGGTTTAGCTCCCCAGCCCAAACCGCGCCGGCTGGGAAGGACACGCAGCAGATTCGCGCAGGCTCAACCCAGCTCTGCTTCTCCAGCAGGCTGAGCTCTGCTTCTCCAGCAGGCTCCTGGGGCTTCACCGCTCTGCAGGGCCTGGAGGGAGGGACAGGCACATACCAGAGGGGATCATGCAGCAGCTTGTCCTTCAGGCCAGCGCTTTGCAAGCCCTGAGCAGTGGATGCCATCAGGGGAGGGACAGCAGGACAGGGCTGTGATCTCTATGAGCGCTGGGTATGTGTGTGGCTCAAACACCTCCATCTCCAAACCCAGACACCTGGTTCTGAGGTTCCTCCACTTGTTTTGTGCTCAGGAGAGGGGTTTCCCCAACGTATGCACAGCTCCCATTGAAACACTGCTGACCTACAGGGACACATCCCCGCTTTGGATCACTCACCCTAAAGGAATCAAGGTTCAGAGTGGCACCTTCATCTCCTTCCTGGAAGGGAAAACTGACCAAAACCGTGGTTCCTCTGTTACCCCCAGCGCAGCCCCGTGTCACACGTGGTGTGTCTCACAGGGGCAGCAGTACAACCCTCTGTGGAGGCAAAGTCCACACGCCTTACCCGGGTACCCTGCACCTCAAACATGCACATCAACAACCAAGAGCCACATGACCGTGAACGACAGCTAGGAAACCTCCTCCAGCAAACCCCCATTGATTTTATTTGCTGCCTGCTTTAGTTTTTGGAGGCCCTGGAGGCTCAAATGTTGCCTCCAGTAGAACTGCTTCAAAAGCAACGATGATCTCAGTACAAGCAGATCAATGTCCCAGAGCTTTATGTTCTCTGAGAAAATAGCACAGCTCTTCTGCTCCCTGCATCGGGGAGGTTTGCTATCCATGTTACGATGCTATGCTCACCCTGAGGAGAGGGGCTGAGTGCTGCACAGACTCGTATCCCTTGGGTCTAGCAACACCCAGCCTTGATGAGTTCTCCATATAAGCAGACAGGGAAGAAGTGCATGGAATTCAGGGGACCAAGACTGAGAACAGAGTCCAACCAGGTACCTCAGTCAAACCAGGTACCCAGAAACCTGGGAAGTGAAGGACAGGGGAGAAGTGATGCTTTCTGAAAGTTCATCAGAATTTCTGGTGGATGTAGGGTCCAGATAACTGGGAAGTTAAACTTCAAACAGAAATTTCCTTCTCTGTCCAGTTCTCTAACAAGAAAACAATCCTGACATACGAAATACAGTATTATTGCTCGTTTTATCCGTGTGAATTAAAGCATCAACTCACCCAGGAAATTATTTCTTCCAAAACTCCAACAAAATTAGTAAGTTTTCTGCTTTGATCATGACGTGTGGAGCAAAGTGATGCAGCAGACTCAGACACATCTGCTATATACCCAAACATTGTTTCCGTGGCCTTTGGAGAGCTCCTCACCATCATTTCCATGATTTACCCTCTGAGATCGGGCAGGAGCTTGCAAATGCACCGTTATGGCTATAATATGGCTATATATAATATGGCTTTACTATTTTCCCGGTGAGATCCTGCCAGCTGAGTATTGCAGACTCTTCCTTTTACTAATCCTACCTCCTGGAGGCACTTAGCAACTAATCTGGATTACCTATTTCTCCTGTTCTACGGCAAAAGGAACCTCGTTGTTTCAAGTCCTGTGGGCTCACTCCCAGGCAGTGGCCCACAGGAGCATCCCCTTGTCTTCCTAATTCGATTTAGATTGTTCCTTTGCCAAGACCCCTCAAGTCTCATGAGCATTAAGTGGGCCACTGCGTGGGCTCCAAACAGATGCTCTAGCGAGGGACATGATCCTGTTGTAGCAAACCACCCCCAGACCCCGGCCAGCAGCAGGGAGATTTACGGGTATTTAGCAGTGGCTTGTTAGCAGATGCCTCAAGGAAATATAGACAGCACGGTACTGACCCACAGCATGGAGCTGGGAACACCTTCCTGCTCTGACCTAAACAGGAGTTTAGGTCAGGTTTTCACCCACCCACCCACATCACTACGAGTCAGAGCACCCTGACAGAAAAAGTCCAGTTTGACTTCACCAAACACTGGGGCAAGCCGTTGGCCCCAGTCACCCAAGAAGCAGCCAGCAGGAGTGAGGAGTCTCAGAACTTCACAAGCCAAATGGGCCCAAGCTTGTGCATACAAAAGCTGCAGGGCCTGGTAGTCTTGGAGCTATTTTCCCAGCCCTCCAGCAGGTCTGTGGCTGTCATCTCTGAGGTGGAACGAGCAGACCCAGTGCAAGGTCATTGTGACACCACCCGCTTGTCTAATGCCTTTGTGAAACTCCTCGCATCCTTCCCTACAGTCTCCTCCAAGAAGCCTCTCGTTTTTCACCTTTTTGGTCACTGCTGGGCTCTTGAACACAGATCCTCATTCAGTTGTCACAAAACAACGCAATTCCTGGGAGGTCACCTCATACAGGGGGTTACAGCCCTCAGCAATGGCTTGACAGAGGCTTGGGTTGACTCTGCCTCCCTTTGCACGTGTGCCTCTATGTGCTTGTGCTCACATCTCACTGTGCCCATCTCTAACTCCTCACCATCCTGCTTATAGAATCACAGAATGGTTAGAGTTGGAAGGGACCTTGAAGATCATCAAGTTCCAACCCCCCTGCCCTGGGCAGGGACACCTCCCACCACACCAGGTTGCTCCAAGCCCCATCCAGCCTGGCTTCAAACACTTCCAGGGATGGGGCAGCCACAGCTTCTCTGGGCAACACATTCCAGTGTCTCACCACCCTCACAGCAAAGAAATTCTTTCTGGTGTCTCATCTATCTCCCCTCTTCCAATTTAAAGAGGTTACCCCTTGTCCTGTCACTGCATTTCCTGACAAAGGGTCCCTCTCCAGGTCTCCTGTAGGCTCCCTTTAGATACTGGAAGGCTGCTCTAAGGTCTCCCTGGGACCAATTTATTTATATCACACCAATTTACATGGGTCTGCCTGTTTTGTATGGCTTGGTCTCATCTGCATCACGGGCCCTGCGCTGCCTCCGCAGGGAGCTGAGCTGGGCTGTCTAGGCAAGGTCCATCCGCAGCACCTCTCACTCCGCTCAGCCTGACCATCCCTCTAAGACTGATGCTCACACGTTTTGAGCATGGTCTTCCTCCGGGCTACTCTCCACTCTCCCTCATGAATGCATCATCTTGGTGCACACAAGAACTTTCCCCAGGTGCTGCTGAGTTTCCTGGAGGAGGATTATTCCCAGGATATTAAACCCATCCCAGGGTTTAAGCCCAGCCAGCAACCAGTGAGCATGCACTTGCTCACTTCTGCCCGTGGCAGCAGGATGGGGAGAAGAGCTAGAAAAATAAGTCACTGGTTGTGACAATGACAGTTTAATAAGTAAAGCAAAAGCAAAGCAAAACCAGGAATTCATTCACTACTTCACACCACAGGCAGGTGTTTGGACTTCTTCAGCAATGCAGAGCTGCATCACTGCAGCAGTGACTTGGGAAGACAAAACACCATAATTCTGAACGTCCCTCCTTTCCTTCATCTTCCCCCAGCTTTATAAGCTAAACATGGCAGCACCTACAGTCACAGAATCATTCAGGTTGGAAAAGACCCTTGGGATCATCGAGTCCAACCATCAGCCCCACTCTACAAAGGTCTCCCCTACACCAGATCCCCCAACACCACAGCTCATCCACTCTGAAACACAGTCAGGGGTGGGGACTCAACCCCCCTCCCTGGGCAGCCCAGTCCAGGCTCTGACCACTTTTTCCTCATGTCCAGCCTAAACCTACTCTGTCGCAACTTGAAGCCATTCCACCTCATTCTATCACTAATTCCCTGTGAGAAGAAACCAGCACCACCCTCTCTACCTTTCAAGCAGTTGTAGAGAGTGATGAGGTCTCCCCTCAGCCTCCTCTTCCTCAAACTAAACAGTCCCCTGGTATGGAATATCCTATGGAACCAGCTGGGATCAGCTGTCCCCGCTGGGTCTCTCTTCTGTGTGCTCCGAGCCCACCCGCTGGCAAAGCAGAAAAGACTGTTCAGTGACACCTAAAAACATTAGTGAAGAATGTTCAGCCTGGCCTTGAGCCCCCCCAGGGTTGGGGCAGCCACAGCTTCTCTGGGCAGCCTGGGCCAGGCTCTCACCACCCTCACAGCAAAGAACTTCTTTCTGGTATCTCATCTCAATCTCCCCTCTTCCAATTTAAAGCTGCTACCCCTCATCCTGTCACTCCACTCCCTGACACAGAGTCCCTCCCTAGCTCTCCTGTAGCCCCTTCAGGGACTGGAAGGCTGCTCTAAGGTCTCCCCAGAGCCTTCTCTTCTCCAGGCTGAACAACCCCAGCTCTATCAGCCGGTCCTCACAGCAGAGGTGCTCCATATCCCTCTGATCATCTTCATGGCCATTCCAACAGGTCCATGTCCTTTCTATGTTGAGGACTCCAGAGCTGGACACAATGCTCCAGGTGGGTTTCTGTGCTTCCTGCAGCAGGGCAGACAGTGGTTCTCAATTGCCATACACCATTGGCAAGAAACAGCGCAGATGGGTAGCTGAAGAACCATTACCATGGGCGAATGAAACCCCTGGTAGAGGGGCGGGACCTCCCTGTGGTGAGGTATCTCTGCTGCCTTTGAGATCTTTGTCCAAACAGCCTGGTAACTGGTGAGGAAAAGGTCTTCCCTTTAGCACTGTTCTGGAGGGGTTCCCAAGTTCTGGCTGAACAGCCTCGAGTCACTGTCCTTCCCTCCAAGGAGGGCATTCACTGCCTCTGGGCGGCTTTTCCAAGCGGCTGAAGCAGCTTCTCCCTCCTGGCTGCCCTAGAGAAGAGCTGACCTCCTTCAGAGTGGAAGCGCCTTGCCGAGCTAAAATTAGATTTTCTAAATACCCTGCCCTCGCCCTGTGGCCCCAGAAGCATTTCTGAGACCCAACACTTGCAACGGCTGCTGGCACACTGTCCCACGGGGAAGGGAAGCCCTACATTCCTCCAGCCCACCCTGGCCACCACACAGGCCCAGCTCTGCACCACCTGCAGCAAAGGATGCTCCAGAGCCCGTGGGTAAACCAGGCAAAGCATCCCAGCCCAAGAGAGCTCAGCAACCTCGTGCACCATGCCTGTGAAGCAGGACACCCTCCTGCCTGCCTGGTGGGAAAGGACCAGCCAGGACTTCTGCCGCTTCTCCACCTTGCAGCGCCCAGGACTGCAGCCCCGGGCGCATTCTCTCCTCGCTGGATGACTTAGATGTAGCTTCCCTGCTCCATATACTCAGCTGTTCCTCTGACATGGTGCCAGTCTCAACACATGGAAGCCAGGGCCTTCGAAATCTTCCATAAGCTCAAGCAACTTTACATTAGCAGAGTGTCTGCGGTCTCGAAGCCCACAGGCTGAGGCCAGCAAGCCTCCCATGAAATACCTAGCAGGGTAATGGGAGCTTTGCATGAAGCAGAATGAAGTGATGGAGCCATCCATCTTTCCAGCTACCGCGTTTTTTCTTGGCTGAATGAAAATCGTATTTAACAGGAGCATTAAACTGGGTGCCACCTGCTTTATGCCTGTGTCACCAGGGCCTGGGAGGAGTGCTTTTCACACAGCTTTCGGTGCTGTTTGGGAGGATAAGGCTCCTAATTGCAGCTCTGCTGGGTTAACATTTCCGGGAATTTTCATCAGGCCATTCAAGACGAATCCTGGGTTTCTGGGAGCAGTCCTTCTCTTACAAAGCTTTTGATATTCTCCTCCCAGCACTAGCGAGCAATCAGAGGGGACAGGGGAGCTAAGAGTGTTCTGTGCCTTCATGAACCAATTTCTGCAGCATTTTACATTTTGGGACCATTCATCCCTAGTGACTAATTCCTCCTTACTCTTCCTTATGAAGCCACATTTATTCCTTTCAAGACCAGGTTCCATCTCACCCCTTTCTCAAGCTCCCGGCCTACAGTCCACCAGTAAATCTGGAAAAACATTCCTGCTCTCCTTTAGAAAGTGCAGTTGATGGAGGAGAGCTGGACAAAGGCTTGGCCCCAGGTCCGGTCTGGCAAGAGATCCCCCTTCCCTTCCCCTTCCCTCCCGGGCTCCTGCTGAGCAGCTGAGTGATGAAGGCTCTCAGCCTGCTTCCAGGCAGTGTCCCAGGGAGCTGTCAGCAGGGCATCGAGGATTTCACTCAGCATCTCCTGGGCAAGCCATTGCCCCATACCCCTTGGACCCAGCCCCAGAACCTGCTGGTGGGCAACAGCCGGTTCCTGAGATCCTGGGGAAGGGTGTCACTGCTCAGCAGGACGAGGAGGAGGAAACCCCCTCCCAGTGCTGGCAGGGCTGCTTGGGGTGCTCAGCACCACAGCAGTCAGGTCCAGCTCAGAGACACCTCCCTACCCCACGGATGGAGTTCCCTGTCAGGCTACTGAAAACATCCCTAAGGTCATAGAATCATTGTGGTTGGCAGAGACCCTTGGGATCATCGAGTCCAACCATCAGCCCCACTCTACAAAGGTCTCCCCTACACCAGATCCCCCAACACCACAGCTCATCCACTCTGAAACACAGTCCCCTCAGTTTAAAAGAATTACAGACATTTCAGTCGGTAGAGCCTCTTGTTTTTAACAGTTAAGACTCTTGATGAATTGACTTTTTAGTTAAAGGTCCAAGAGGAGAGCTCAGCAGGTAGAAATGGGAATGACAGAGTTCAGCACATGGAGTTGGGGGGATGGACACCAAAAGGCCTCCAGAAGGAGCCCCCGAAAAAGGGGTTCCTCACGAAACCGCCCCTGCGACTGACGCACTTGGCTGGTTCCCGTGACCAGCTGATGGCCCCCAGCATCCCATGGTCTCCACTCCCTGCAGACCTCACCCCTCATCCCCGCTCCTTGCCCCACTGTTGATGATGGCTCATCCCACCTCTGCCCTCCCCAGCCCACCCGCAGTCCCTCTTCCCTTGACTCCATCCAGACACCAGCACCATCGCTGCCTGTGCCTGTCCCCAGCACGCTTTGAGGGCTGGCCTTGAGCATGTTCCACCACCCGCTGCCTTTCACCCTCTCCCCCACAAAACCCTTGGTCCAAAGCCCTGTGGGCAAGGCTGACCCTCTGGAGATACCTGTCAGCACAGCCTGCCCAGACTTGCAGCTCTCCCTGGAGGCAGCTCTCCCCAAAGGGAGGAGGGGAAAGGAGAAACTAGTCCTCTCCTTCCTCATGTCACCATCCACTGTCCTCACCCCTGAGCCCACCCGCCACGTTGCATCCCCCAAGCACCCCCTGCACCGTTCCTGGGGGTACACACCACACTGCCACTGCTGGCCCCCAGGGCTTTGCATCCCACCCACGGGAGCAGGACGGGGGAGGGAGGTCACAAAGTCTTGATGGCTCTTTCTGGGGACAGCCTGCTTCTTGTCACAAGCCCCTTCCCTGCAAGCTGTCAGCCCGGCTGGGAAGCTTAACCCCATCCCTTCATGCCACAAGGGCAGGGGTACCACAGTGGGGAGCCCTATCTCTCCCAGCTCTGCAGAGCAGTGGGGTCTGAGAGCAGGCAGTGGGGTCACAGGTTTCAGTCTATCTGCCCTTGGGGAGACCATGTGGAGAAGACTGAGGAGCTGTTTGGACTTGTCTGCCTCTCCTGACACAACTGCCTCTACAGGGGGCTGTGGGTGAGACCCTCTTCATCGAGAGAGCCCCGTGGCTTGGCCTGTTTGGCTCTTTATGGTTGGGAACCTGACCAGGTTTCTAAAGTCTTCCCAAGCCAGTAACTTTGGTGGTGGAGTGTCTTTTTTTTTTTTTAATATTGTGGTGATTTTCTCCTCTTTCCTCACCCTCCCATCCTCCACCCTGCCATTTGTGGCCTGGCCTGAAGATGGTGAACAACGAGCAGCAGTGCTCTGACCCGAGTGCAGCCGGGGCTGAGCCGCTTCTGTGTCAGCCCAGGTCCCCCCCAAACCACCCGGGAGCCGAGGCAGGCAGTGAGGGAGAGCTCAGCATCATCCTGCTGCAGCCAGCCAAGCAGCGTCCCCATGGTCTCCTGCATCGTCTACACCAGCCTCCCGAGAGGACACGACCCACGAGGGGAGGGTGGCGACGCCGTGGCCCTTTCAGCCCCCCAGGAAGATGTTTTCTGCTCCCTGCTGAGCTGCTGACTTGCAGCATGAGCCACCACGTGCCTCAGTCCCCCACTGCAAAAAGGGCTGGGAGCCCTCTCCCAGGGTGCTGTGGGGATGAATACAGCAGATAGCATGAGGTTCCCAGAGCAGGTAACGTCCCCCTAATTAAGATAAATACTAATTAAGTCTGGGACTTTCAAAGAAGCCCCGAGAGCAGGCTCCAACTCCTGTTGAATTTCAATGGGAACGAGACACCTGACTCCAGAAAAAACCCAGCCTCTGATATTAAGCTTAAATGGGCCCTTCCCTCACATTGATATATCGCTGCTCTGCAACTCAGGAGTGCCTTCCCGTATATCCCAGCACGGCATCCATGTCCTGGAAATGCTAATCAGGAGCTCTAGGAGGGCAGCAGCAGACGGGCTCCGAGTCAGATGCCCGTGACCACCCTGTGCTATTAAACGTTAGGGGCTGGCCCTGAGCAGAGCTCCGGCAGAGCCCCCCGTTCTCTCTGCACCCCTGATCTGACGGACCCGCCACCTCATCCTCCCTGGCTGTGGAGAGCGAGGGCTTGATGGTCCCAGTCCTGCTCTGTCTGAGAGACCTTTGCTGGGGCGAGCACAGGGCGTCCTGATGGATGGCTCAGGCCCAGAGCTGTGCGGGCTGGGACCAGCCTTCCAACGACCACCAAAGGATGGCAGCAGGAACCAAGCCCTTCCCACCGCAGTCAGACCCCCAGGAAGCCACAGAGGGCTGAGGGGGGCCACGGCCCACCATTTGCATGCCCATCCTGTGCTCCTGCATCCTTCTCCTACCCTTCCGGGTCCAGCAGATGCAGGCCACCACTGCATGCCCTGGGGCCAGTGCTGAGCACCCAGGGCAGCAGGAGCCATCGGAGGGGCGGAGGAGGGGGGTACACATAGCACTGGTGCTGCGAATGGAGGGCACTGGGGATTTTCGGCAGGAGCAGGGACCGGGAGGGCGGAGGTGGGGCCGTTTTGGGAACAGCAGACCGTGAGACCCCTCGGCGAGCCACCGCCTCGTCCAGCTGGCTCCGACCCAGCATTGTGACGGACTGGACTTCTCCGCAGGCCCGTTGCCAGCCCCCAGAGGGTCTGAAAAACACAACCTCTCTGTCCTCCCGCCTCGCCCGCCCGCTGCCTGTTTCGCATTAGCGTTTCCCCTGCCCCCAGCCCTCCCGCCGGTTGGGCAAATCCCCTCAGCTGCCTGCCAGCCGCGCCGGGGCGAGCAGGCACCGGCCCGCCGGCCCCCGCTCCGCTTCCCGAGGACTTTTCCCAAGTCCCCGGTACACTTTAGCAATTAGAGGGTTAAGTTTCCTCCCGGCCTCGCTGCATTAACTGGAAAGGAATGAAGTGTCAGGCATGTTCTCACCACAGCAGGCTGTTGGAAAGCAACTCCCTTCTCCACGCACACACACCTCCCACTGCTGCGACCAAATTATTTTCTATCCTCCAGAGACCCAGTATGCCAGACAAAATCTGCAGCATGACTCTGATTCATTGCAAAAGGATGCAGATGTAATATTCCCTTCTTTTTTTTTCCCCTTTGCCGGGGCTTCTTGCGCGCTAATTCACACGGCAGCTCGGCGTTCCCACTTTTACAGCTCTCCTTCCCTCTTTAGGATTTTTTTTTT
>VZTM01018608.1:568907-582541 GCA_013400555.1 Jacana jacana
CCCCCAACCCCCCACCCCAGCAGAACAGGGACCACTTGTGCCAGCAGCCTTATTGGAAGCCGGCTGAACTGTGCCAAAGCTGAAGGCTGTGGCACCAAGCTTGCCCGCTCCAGGCACAAGTCCAGCCTTGCAATGTCACCTGGTCCCACTCTGCATGGTCCACAGCCCTGCCCACCTGGCAGCCACACTTCCACCCCGAAGATGATGGTGTGAAGAAGCACTTCAAGAGGGTGCCAAGATTCAGGGGAGGGTGACCTCCATCCTCTGCTCGATACAGGTGACACAAGGCTAGGAGTCCCCTCTGCCACCTCAAGCTGTCTGCAAGCAGACATCCACAAAGGAAGACTGCCCACCCTGGGTGGCTCCTTCACAGGCAGAGAGACCCAGGCTTCCTCCGAGCTATGGCAGCATCTCCTTCAGCAGGAAATGGATTGGACCCCGGAGCCCACCCCGTGGACCTTTGCTGGCCTCAAGGGATGAAGGCACCAGGCTGTGCTTGTGCTCTCCACAGCAGCTGCCCAGTCACCATCTCCTCTCGTCTCCAGCAGATGCAGCTGTATGGTCCTGTAACACCGAGTCCTGGAACTGGGATCAGAGACACACACGTGCAGAGGTTCTTCCTATCTGGATGTTCTGGACAAACCTTTGCCTCAAGGAAGAGGGGCACAAAGCTTCCCACACTGCTGTCGGGGTAGGAAGGGTTGCTCTCCCTAGATCCCTGATGGGGAAACTGAGTCACATAGTGTTAAATCTCAGAGCTCGGAGAAAGGCTAATTTTGTCTTGCCTGTGAAAATCAGGAAAAGGAAAAAAAAAGATATGTGAAGTGTTTCCTATGGCAAATAAACCACCTCCTCCTGCTTTGCCTCCTCTGTTCCCTGTGTCACATCACCTGATGGTCAGTTTGGACCGAGGCACTGCAACCCCCGCGCCATGTGCGACTCTGGGCTTAGCATCACCTCCCCATGGCTGCAGGATGGGCTACATAAATCACATGGGATCTGCTTTCTTCATTCCTTGAATGGTTTCCGAGCTATAAAGCACTTCCAGCGTGGCTGCCAAGCTAAACCTGCCTGATCGTGCCCCCGGGCCGCTGAGATCTGAGCCCTGGATACAGTCCGGGACTCTACCCGGAGGGGAGCTCACCAGTATGGATGATGGCACCCACCTCCCCCACCCCGCTGCCCCCTGAGAGCTGAGGGGGGTGAAAAGGGGGGAGGACAGCAATGCAGACCCGTTTCCCAACCTGGGAAGCCTAAAGGCAATACCTGCCCCTGCACGCACCGAGTCCACGAGTGAAAACGCAGCACGACCGCGGCGCTGTCGGTGCCAAGTATTTATAGCTTGATTGCACCTGAAGTCCCTCCCCGGGCCTGGGAGAGGGAAGGCAGCTGCAGCCCGGCTCGGGTGGGTGGGGAGAAGGGAAGAACTGCAGCTTTGGGCAAATAAAGCAGGGGGAGGCTGGATTCACGCTCGGCTGGGTCGGTGCGGTGCTCCCCGGCAGCCTGCTTTGGAAATACCAGCCGCCTCCGCAGCCTCCCCGCCGGCACCGGCAGCCCCGGGGGGGGGACATGGCACAGGACCCGGCCACGAGTGGCCAGGGGTCAGCCGCTCTCACCAGCTGGGTGCTTGGGGGTCCACAGGCTGGTGGAAAGGCGCTGGGGTAGTCTTTTGCAAAAGAGGGGATGCTGGATAACGTGTTCTGAAGTGTCTTCAGGATCTAAGGGCCCAGATCTGCAAAGGAATGGGAATCGTAGGAATTAGGTACCTAAATAAGAGTAAAGGCACTTGAAAGCCACTCTGGATCAGGCTTTTAATTTACTCTTTAGCCATACAGTAAGAAAGCCTCTTGAAAGATAAGGGCTGTATTACAGGCACACAGTAGATGTTCCTCTAGCCCGGTCCCCCGTACCCTTCGGGGCCAACACTGGCCGCCTGGGAAAGAGATTACAAACCTGGCTGGTGTGTGTGAGATGCTCTCCTGCTCCCCTGACCTCCAGACATTCATGGAGTGGGGCTTTCTGAGCTAGAGAGGTGCTGCCTTTCTGCTCAAGAGCTCTCCGTGGCCTTCTTCCTTCGGTCTTTCAACTTACACCTCCCGTGTGAAGAGGGAGCACCCACTAAGAACACGTCTTCGGGTTTCCTTTGAACCTAGCCCCTACAAACCTCCCTTCACCCCGATCCCAGCTGGTATCCGAGAAGAGGCAGGGAACAGCCATCCATTTTCTCCCTTCTGTTCCGAGGTCTCTGCTTCCAGGAGCTGGGTCTTCCATGATGGGGAAGGATGGTCCCGTTGACAGGGAACTAAACTGAGTTCACGCCCCTTGTCACGGGTGGCTTTGGACGTGGTTTTCTTTTCCATTCCTGACCAAAACAAAGAAATGCAGGAAGGAAATCCTGTTCTGCCACATTTGCTGGCTCACTGCAGTTCACAAGTGACCTTGGAGCTCCCCACTGTGCTGGGAGCTTCTCTGAATCATTGACGCTGCTTCCAGAGGTGGGGAAACTGAGCCACTGGGCAATCACTCAGCTTTCTTCTGCTCACCTTGTAACTCCATGCAAGGAGGTAGTAAAAGGCTCCCAACATTTCCTCTGGATGAGAGTCCAGCCAACGTCGCTGGAGCAGTTATGTTCTACTTTCACTTGGGTGGATTTACCCTCATTGCCACTCCTTATTCTCATTGCTAGAGCTTAGCAGCCAAAAGAGCAGGTAAACTGAGGCACCAGAAGGGTTCCTGCAGCCTAACTAAAATCCTGCCGAGAGGTGGTAGCGCAGGTGGAGGTACACCCACACCTGGACCTTTCACTCCTGGCCTGGATGGATACGGGGGGCAGTGGCTCAGCGGAGGGACACAGTGTGGCCACGGCCCCACGGCTGGCGGAGGGGCTGCGCGGTGCCCGGGGAGCCTGGCAGCAGAGGCAGGGACAGGAGCACGGGCTAACCAGCCCCAGCCAGGCAGCTGATTAAAATGCAGTCCGGCCACCCCGGGCCTGTCCCCACCGTCTCCCGGCTTTAAATAATAGCTTAATTATCTCATTTACATTTGGCTCCTTTCAGGGAGGCACTGCAGTTGATTAACATTTTCCCTCCCGGTGTCTTGCTCTGCATCCCCGCTGCATCCCACCCTTCCCACCCTGGCGGTCCCACTCCCCCGCCGGCTCCCATCATCATCCACCATGCTTGGCCTCCAGCCCTGCTCCTCTCGCCGGGGCAGGGCTCTCCAGGGAGAGAGGCACCAGGGAGGTGCCGGCACCCAGTTTGTAGCTGGCCAGGACAGCCAAGATGCTGGAGGATGGGAAGAGATGCCCTGGCCGGACAGCTGCGTGGTGGAGGCTCTCCCCATCTTCTCCCCACCGCTCGCCCACGCCGGTTGGTGTCCTGCCATTGCTTTGCTGCCGGCGCTGCCCCTGATCTCTCCCCACGTTCCTGTTTCCACCCCTCACTGGGCAGCTTTTAACTTTCTTTTTTATCTTCCCTTTTTAAATCTCCTTTGAAAGCTCCAGCCAAACACTGAATTCCTTTGAAGAAGAAGAAAACCTCTCTGTGGGTTGCCCTTTCTCACCGGCTGGAGCTGCGAGAGATCCCAGTGCCCAGCCTGGAGAGAGGAGCCGCTGCCTGGCGGCTCCCCCGGCCCTGGGCACATCCCTGAGGGTTTTTGGAGGAGACCAGGACTGGAGGCAGCGCCAGCCCTCATCTCCCAGCCCCCTGCCAGGTCTCCCAGAAAATCCAAGCTGTGCTCCTACATCACTCAGGGTCTTTGGGACAATTTAGCATCCCCTGCCAAGCTGAAGGGGAGATTTTGCAGCAAGTTTAGGTGAAATTAGCTCCCCAGGCACCCAAGACCATCAGAGAGGGAAGGGGCCAGGAGGACGCACTGGGTTCCTTTCCTCCCCACCAACCTATCGCGCTGTATCCTGAGCTTGGACTTCATGAACAGGAGCAGGGAGGTGGTGGCACCACAGAGGCAGCTCCTCCTGCCCACCCACTGGGAGAAACTGGGCTGACATAGCCATACTGGGGGAGACGAGCATCCCCATTGTTCCTTAGTAGACCTGCTTATTGCTGCACCAGCCTGCGCTCCGGCAGCCCCTTTCCCCCCCCTCTCCCTTGCCTGTTCCATCCTCTCGTCCCCCTTCCCTGGCTCGGTGTGGCCCTGGGGGCTGCATCCCTGCGGGGGCTTGGCACAGCCAGCCCAGACACGGCAGGGTGCTGCGGGCCCCGCTGCTGAACTGCACCCTCCAGCCCCAGCAGCAGGCGTTTCCAGATAGCCCTATTGATTCTGTGCAGCCTCCAAACCCCCCATCCCCATTGCTAATTTAGCTGGGACGGCCACCCTTGTCCCTTCTCCTGAGGAGGTGTGTGGTGAAACCCTTTGATCTGCTCCCTCTTGTGCCCTTCAGAAACCCCCCCCCCGCCCCCTCCCATTGCCGGCAGAGCGGGTGTTTCGGTGCAGAGGTGCTCTTTTTGGAACATATATTTTTAATGGGTATTTCAGACGTGGCGCAGGCACGAGGGAGCAATCCTCCTGTGCCCTGGTATTTACATATTTTCCAGCAGGCACAGCGCAGGCAGGGGAAGGTTTCACGGAGGGAGAGCAGCAAAACAGGAAGGAAAAAGCTTTGTGCTTTGTATCGCCAGGGCCCAATTACAGCCTGAAAGGCAGGGAGCCCATCCGGGTATTGCCCTCTCCAGCCAGGCCGAGCAGCAATTACAGTCCTCGCCAGACTCAGCAGGATCTGGGAAATATAAAAAAAGAATCTCAAGAGCCTCAGAAATGATGGCCAGCTCGCTCTTCGGGGCGCGGGGATTTTAGGGCACCATCTGCTCGCTCTTCTCTGCCAACACAGATCCTAAAAACTACTGGGTTTCACCTGGCTTCTGAAGGAAAATAAGGGCGTGGGGGAACCCAAACGCTCGCCGCTGAGCTGGAGGGAGGGCTGGGGAGAGGATGCCGCAGGGAGGGGGCTTCGGGGATGCAGCCAGGGGTGGCTTAGGTGGTGCGGAGGGTGTGGGAGGAGATCCCGCGGTGCAAATGTGGTGGGACGCGTGGAAGGATGCTGGGGTGAGGTCCTCCCTTCCCCCCGTGAGACCTTCCTGCAGACTCCCCTGGCTCCCAGAGCTGGGGCATGCCCAGGCACTGCACTGCTGGCAGTGGAAACCCAGGAGCTGGCAGGAGCCCTCTGACAGCACCGGCGTTACCAGCAGGGACAGCACAAAGACGGATACCCCCAGAGGTAGGTCACACCACAATTCGGGTCGCTTCTGAGGCCACCCCGCTGCCCGTGCAAGCCATCCAAGGCACCTAACACCACCTACCAGCTGCTTGCCCCAGCAGGGCAGCACTGTTTGGGACCTGAAGACATTTTGCTTCTCCTGACGGCTTGGTTGCCCTCAAGGTGGTTGACACCACAGAGACAAGGGTGGGTTGAGGCAGAGGATGCCTGAAGACCCATGCTGGGGACCAGGAGAAAGGCACAGTGCCTGTCTCTCCAGTGGAACCAGTCTCCATGGCCAGTCCCCCGTGCTGCTCTCAGCCCACGTGCCGTTGACCAAAGTGAGATCCTCTGGGAGTGACAGCGTTTTTCCACGTTTGCAGGGCAGTTTCTAGGCAATGCACTGAAAAAACTAAAGCTGCAGCAATAGTAGGAAGAGAGAAAAAAAGAGCTGTATGGGAATATTGTGCATCCTGCTAAACCCAGCAGGCTCTATTTTTGAGCCAAACCAACAAATACTTCAGCGCTGCGAGTTTCTCAGCTGAGGCAGACTCTGGAGTGAGCCAGATTTGACCTTCAGGCACTGAGGAACATGCAGAGGTAGGGTTTGTCCCAGGAAACTTAATGCCCAGAGTACCACCACGCTGCTGTCAAGGCCTACGGGTTGCCTTTCCTTTGAAGCCCTTCCAGCCTCGGAGTCCTGCCTGGCAGTTACACACGTTTCCCGGGTCTATATTTGCTGGCCTGTCTCTAGGCATACGCTGCAGGAGACGATAGGGAGCAGTTGGGCAGGGCTTGCCGGGCAGCAGCGCCGGCTGCTTCCACGGGCTCACGCTGCGGCGCTCCCCGCTCCGTCAGCCCTGCTAAAACCCAGGGATTCCTGTTTCGGTGCAGGGGAGGGAGCTGTACGGGGCAGGGTACCCCAGAGGTGCTGCTGCTGCAGCGGGGTCGGGGGGAGGCGTGGGGACACCGTGACGGAGAGGGTGCCTACTCCTGTTGGTCTCTCTCGGTCCCGGTGCCACTCACCAGCTTCTCCCATGGGTTTGGTTTTTTTCCCCACAGACATCCCAATATGAGTAAGGAGGACCAGGGCTGCTTCTGCTGCTAGGGAACGAGATGTGGCAAGCACTGTGGGGTGTATGGAACCCGGGCTCCTTCTTTTCCAGGGTACCCTTGGCCTGCAAGAGCTGTCTGCGGGAAGAATCACTTGGGACAGTGTGCTGGGTTTACTGCCGTCCACCCCAGCCTCATGCAGGCTCTTTGGGCATGAGAATCATCCAGAGCAATCGTGGACCAGGCAAGAAACTGTTTCTGATTCCCATTAGTAGGTTTCAGTGTTAACAATCAACGTCTTCACGTGGCAAAGGGGATCTGTCCCAGGAAAAACAACCTTCAGACAAGGTCTGCATATGCAGAGGTGGAAGGGGTGCTGGGAGATGGGGGCGCTGCTCTGACCATCTCCTGCCTTTCCCTCCCCATGGGCAGGCACAACATGCTGGTGGGTTGCAGACCAGATTTCCCACTTTGGGGTGTGCCCCGAGGGCCTGACCGGGGTGAGCCACCTGGGCTGATGCAGGGGATGGCCTCCCCCCAACACCTCCCAAAAGGCTTTAACTAGCAGATGGAGATTTGGCAGGCCAAATCCTGCCAAACCAGCCTACAATTTGGCCTGGAAAGGGCCCCAGATGTTCCCACTCAGCAGTCAGGCACTGAGTATGGCTCTTGGCCGTGAGCAGGGCCAAAGCATGTCCTCTCTGAAGCCCTGCAGCTCTCCCTGGCCAGCAGATCTCTCTGGCCCCTGTGCTTTGCCCAGACTGAGGGGCTCCCAGGGCTCTGGGGGCAGCTGAAGACTTCTGACAGCGGTGGCTGGTGAGTTGAGAAGAAAGGGTGCTGCTGGTGCTGCCGGCACAGAGATCCTCTCCAGCGTGGGGTCCAGTCCCCCAAGCAGAGAGGTAGAGTGGGACAGTTTTGGGGCCAGACTGGAGATGTCCCTTCCTACACCCCATCTCCTCTTTGAATAGCTCTTATTGCCATGGGTGCAGCATGCCCTGGGGAAGGGTGTGCAGTGCCATAGCTCCTGTCCAGGGGTGCTCCCAGCAGCCGCCAGCTCTTCAGCAAAAGGGTTGAGACTGAAGACAACTGCATTTCAGCACAAGCGAGGCACCCAGTGAGGCATCAGTCCCTACTGACTCCATCCCACCACCCAGTCACAGCTGGCTTTGTCTCCCTGCGCAGTCAAGAGACGCTCACTGAGCATGGTGTCCAGCCCCAGGTCTCCACCACGTCGTTAGGTGCCCTCAGAGCAATGTATAGGGTGGGGACAGGGGAGGCTGGGGCTAGCTGGCTCGTGGCTGTGCTTTGGTCTTCCTGGTTTGCTCTGCTGGAGCCATGATGGGTGGTGATGGCTTATGCATCCCTTCTGGTGAGATCTCACAGCCCAGGAGACCCTACAGTCCTTGGGCCAGAAGAAAGCAAGGGTGAGATCAGAGCCATTTCTGTGAGCCTCACAGGAGTTCCACCACTGAGAGCCTTCACCCCTGTTCCATGGCTAAAGAGGGTCCCCAGCCCCACAGCATGAAATGTCATGAGTGTCCCCAAGTCTCTCCACTTCTCCAAGTCCCATCTCCCAGGAAGCTTCAGCTGAGTGAAGTCCTGGACCGGGTCGCCACACCACTGAAACCCCTCCCAGGCCCCAAACGCCACGAGTGGCATCACGTCTGCTGGCTCACCCCACCAGCCTCCGCTGGGAGCCACGCGAGGATGAAGTCCCCTCTGAGCCCACCACGCTGCCAACCCCGCTGGCCCCCCACTTCCCCTGCACACCACTGCCCCTAAAAAGCAAAAGCCACTCGCCTTGCTCCCAGCTGCTGGAGGACAGCCAGGAACCACTTCCAGACTGCGTCACCGTGTTCACGGCCTCTCTCGGGCTATATATAGTTGTGTGACTGCAGGTTTTTCTGGACGCCGAGCTGCTAAAGCACCAGCGTTCCCCCATCCACAGCGGCGCACGTCCCGGCGGGGAGCTGGGCTGGGAAGGGAGGGGAGGGGGTGGGAACAGGGGGGAGCCAGAGCAACCCCGAGCATCCCCCAGGTGAGGTCTGCCTGGCTGACACACGGGGACTTGGGACCTCTCTGCCTCCTCAGGGGTGAGGTGTGTGTGGAGCTGGGTTCTCCCATATTTCTGTAAAGCCCGTAGACCCGGAGAGGAGGTGAGCCTCGGTGCCAGGAGCTGCCCGGCAAAAGAGGTCTCAGCAAAGGGAGAGGCAGAAACCACTGCTAGGTTGTGCAGCACATCCCCAGCCTTTCCAGCCACTCTGGTCCGCAGGGGTGTTTCTTTGGTGAGCGTGAGCTCAGAGGCACTGACTCAACCACCGCCACCTCCCTCTCTTTCCCCGGAGGCCCTGAGCACTCCCGGCTGGCCTGCAGCACGGCAGGGGGTGGCACGATCGCAGCTCTGTGCGCCCCGCTGGCTCCGTTTGGCTCAGGCAGAGCCCATCGGCTGCCAGACCCTGTCAGTCTCCTTCTGCTTCACTCCCGTACCTGGGAAGATCCCGGGATGGGATGTGTGCCCAGGAGATGTCGTGGAGGGGGGGTGGGCTCTGTCAAATCCAACATCCTAGCTCAGAAGTGGGCCATGCTGGGACACTTGTGGGAAAGCAGAGGAGACCCTGTGAATCTCCTTTTTCCCAGAGGGTTGTGAGCACGTTCTCTCCAGGCACTGCTTTGAGCATAAGCCCTGTCACTTAGTTTAACCCCTGCTACCCTAGACCAGACTGCACTGAACCAGCACCAGCAAGGGATTCCAAAGCAACGCTCAACCATTCTGTGGCCATTGCTCTTCAGGCCATAGTGACCAACAAAGCCTATCCTCTACCTGACCTCTTCATAGAATCACAGAACCCTTTGGTTGGAAGAGACCCTTGGGATCATGGAGTCCCACCATCAGCCCCACTCTACAAAGGTCTCCCCTACACCAGATCCCCCAACACCACAGCTCATCCACTCTGAAACACAGTCAGGGATGGGGACTCCACCCCCTCCCTGGGCAGCCTAGTCCAGGCTCTGACCACTCTTGCTGGGAAGAATTCTTGCCTCATATTCCTAACTTCCTCGTGTTGCTGTGTGTTTACCAGCCCATGATGGCACCAGCTGCTTTGCATGGCCATGCTGTGAACAGAGTGGTGAAATGATCTAGACTGAAAACCAACTCCAAAAAGCACAAGAACGGAGGAAGCCAGTGCGTAGTGGCCCATGGCCTCAGGCACAGCTCAACCACCTACTTCCATCTTTCAGGAACTCAAAGAGCTGCTTGTTGGAGTTAATCATGTGAGGAGGTGGAGCAGACTTGCAGTGTTGCCTTTTCTATGAGCTTGGCCATGTTGACCTCATCGTAGTGTTGCAGAATAGTTTTGGTTGGAAGGGACCTCAGGAGGTCTCTAGTCCAGCCTTCAGCTCAAAGCAAGGTCAGCTGTAAAATCAGGTTGCCAATGGGGACTTGAAAATCTCAGAGGATGGAGACTGTGCAGCTTCTCTGGGCAACCTGCTGATGCTTGACTGCCTTCCATGAGCAACAGTGTCTTTATCACCAGTCTGAACTCTTCTCAGTTCAACTTACACTCACTGTCTCTCCTCCTCTGGCCATGTGCTGCTGTGAAGAGTGTGGCTCCATCTTCTCAATAACCTCCTCAGAGGAACTGGAAGGCTGCCATCAGCCACCCCCCACCCACAGGTCCTTTCCTTCTCAAGGATAAAGCTTCCACCACTGCCGTTGCTCTTGCCATCCTTTCCTGCTAAGAGGAGGCAATAGTCCTCCCTAGCTGCCCTGAGCTCTTCTGACCCTCTTCACCCCAATCCCACCGAGCATGAAGGCAGATGAACAGATCACATCCCATCATACTCTGAACCGCTCTAAGAATTCGGAACAATAAATCAGCCGAATTGATTTATTGTCCAAGACAGTCCAAGATGTTCCCATCCCTCTGCCGATGCACAATAGCGCAGGGCTACAAATACTTCCAGCCTGGAGCACCTCTGAAACCAAAAATAAAGCCACTTTCTGTAAGAACTCCACCTTCTGTGGGGAAGCAGAGCTATTTAGTAGCTGAAGCGATGGACAAGGAGGCTCGATAGGTCCCAGGGAGATCCCTTAATCCCACTGAGCCTTAATTTTCCACGCTGCTCCTGCAGGAACCAGTGGCTGAACCCACTGAAGGTTTGCACAGAAGCACGAGTGCCCCCCAGTCGACCTGTTCCCCTGGCTGGGTCATCTGCCCTGTGCTCCCATTTCAGCATCATCCAAAGCCAAAAGTCCATCCTCACATCGTTAAGCATCTGCAGAAGGTGAGCTGTATATTTTTTTTCCAGGTTGAAGACAGGATCAAGAGGGGTTGGAGACACCAGGAGCTCGTTACCTTGATCAGAAGAAGGTCCATGCACCACCACCATGAGTCACCAGTCCCTCTGCCTACAACAGTCCCCCTGCAATGTCTCCTCAGGAAGCACTGACCAAGGCCAAGCCTGGTTCACAGTGCTATGAGAGGTAGGTAGGAGACAAAGAGTGAGCAGGGACATAGGAGGTGTGATGGAAACATGTGGCTGAGAGCAGTGTGGAGAACAGGCAGCGTGAGGAGGAACAAGAGATAACCAGTGACTGGAGAAGAGAAGAACATGAGCGTGGGATCTTTTGGAGAAGACCAGGCTCCATGACGGAAGGCCATTTGTGAGCCAGCACAAAGGTGAGAGCAAGCCAGGAAGTCTTTGGGAGTCACCAACAAGACTTAGAGAGGGTCAGGAGATCGTAGGTCTCATCTCGAGCTACTCATTAGCCACAAGGACTCTGGCCTTTCAACCAGACTAATTACTGATTGCTCAAAGGATGACACTTCCCACAGCTGCTAAACTTGCTGACGCTGGGCCCTGGATGTCTTCTATTCTGGGAAGGGGGAGTGGAGTCTCCTAGTGTGAACTTGTGGAGCTGGGCAGAGCCACGCTGGAGCAGAGATAAAGTCAAGGACAGCTGCAGCTGCTTGGCAATCGTTCAAGACGAGCCACGAGTCAGTGACTTGGCTATTCTGGGACGAGCTGAGGAGCCAGCGCCGGGGAGAGAAAATTCATCGCCTGCGAGCACGTAAATGGACTGCAGCGAGCCCAGGAGGGAGCAACCCCCAGCAGAGCAGATACCTGCTCGGTGGAGACCTGATCTGAGACCTACAAAGCCCCATCCCCGGTCAGTGGTGGGGAGCCGTGGTGGCATATCTGACATGGGACTTACCTACCAGACCCCACAGGTTCTGCAGCAGGGAAGAGCCACGAAGGGCTCCCCAAAAGTCACAGGGAGAAGCAAGGGCTTCAGGGACTTTGCAACCTCCCCAGTTACCTGAAATGGGATCAAAGCCTCATGCCGGGGCTGGTGCACCCAAGCTCAATGGCTGCTGAAGCTTGTAGTGAACCTGGCGGAGGTTCCCCAAGTTGGATTTTCTTGGGGGTGGGATGTCACTGGGTGAAGGCTGTGAGGGACCAGTGACTGAGAGAAATCCTCTCAAATCTTTGCCTAAACCTGGAGCTGGAATGGTTTATGAGCTGCATTTCCCAGCTTTTCTGCTGGGACCAGTAGGAGTGGACGCTCTGATGTGTCCCAGTGACGATCTCTTCCCTGATTCCAGTATTCCCATTCCAACCCAGGCCAGCATGGCTGGGGCCAACCTGACCCCAACACACAAGCCCAGTGCAGCTCACCTCTAGAGCTGCAAGACTCAGCTAGACAATTAATCCCTTTGCAGGCTCACCCAAAGGACATCAGGCCTTTTGAGGTCACTCGGGAAGAAGACATGAACTCATCAGGCAGATATTTATGATCAATATTGTCCACTCCCCGGTCAGGAATCGCCCCACTTGGAGCAAGGAGCTCTGAAGGGATGCTTAGAAAGGATGTGGGTCGACAGGAAAGCCTTTGGTTGTGAGTGAAGCTCTGCTCACCTGGACTGAAAACACCTACATTTATCCTAAATACTTCTTTCGCCACCCGCCAAGAGATTAATTAGCTGCTTGGAAACCCCAGACGTTAATTATTGATTATGCAAAAGATTTTGTTCATCACAGTTGCTGAGCTTGTCGGTGCTGGGGGACTGGATGGCTGAGGACATCAGGATAGGGAGGACGTCCGGATGGGCACCAGAGAGTGGATTGGGCACCCGCTTCCCACGCTGGGCCTCGCTGCAAGGCAACGTGGCTCAAAAAAACAGGAGCCCAACCAGGCAACGCTTGCCTTGAGGGAGCAGGCAGCTGAGGAAGAGGATGGTGTGACCCACCCAAACCACAGATCCGGGACGTCCCTGCACCCCAAGGCGCCTGAGCCGATGGAGGGGGGCTGCCTCCAGGGCCAGCGGAGGGGAGACAATGTCACCCCCTTCACTGGGACACGCTGTCTCCAGCGCAGTGCCCGACGCTCTCTGGGTGAGGAAGGGTGGGGGTGGGCTCCCCCTCGCCCCAGCCCCCCGGGGCAGCAGGCAGAGCCAGCCTGCAGCCACGGTGAGAGGCAGCCAGCGGCGGGTGGCAGTGATAAACCTCCCTGCGACGCCCGGCAATTAATCTTGCGAGGCGGTGAGTCAGAGTCACCCGGAGCTTCCTCCCCTCACCCAAAAGGAGCCATCTCCAGAAGCTCTCAGCTCGGGGGACCCGCAAACACCACCGGGCTGGGGGAGAGGGTTGGGGGGCGGGGGTTGGGGTTTTTTTTTGTGCTGTGCTGTTAACTGAGAGCTCTGCCTGCACGGGGGGGATGCCGCCCCCCCCTCCAGATGCCTCTGCAGCGTCTCAGGGAGAGGAGATCCAGCACCGATACCCACATGCACTGACACATCTCAGCAGAGGAGAAGGGTGTTTTCAGTCCTGGCTTCTTTGGCCGTCGGGAAAGCGAGAGCAAGACGCCGTCCTCGTGATAAAGCTTCATCTCAGGAGGTGTCCAAAAGCCGGAGGGCTGGAGGAGACAGGGAGGAATGGAGGCATTTAAATACGGACCCCGGGAAGGAGCAGGAAGGCTGGGTTAGCTGGCACCCACACGTGTGTGTCCCCCCCTCCCCGTGCTCCCCCGCCAGGTCTGCGGCGCTCCCCAAAGTTTGCCAGGCTTTCCCAGGGAAAAGCCTCTTCTCGCCTTGCCCTAGGCATGAATGCAGTTTGCAGTTTTAACAGCAGATGTCTCTCCTATTATGATTTATAAAAATGCTTAAAATAAATAATGCAAACATATTTACGGGAATGATATTCCTGCTCCCGAGCGCGGTTTGTCACTCGGAGGCTCCCAAGCAGGAGCCACTCGGAGTGTCCTCCCCAGCTGCCTCCCCGCTGCCCCCGCGCTGCTCCCCCCCCGCCGCCGCTGCCGGGAGGTGGCCAGGGCGGCCAAACCCCAAACTCCAACCACGCACCCCCC
>VZTM01018608.1:583646-597159 GCA_013400555.1 Jacana jacana
CCCGCCCCACACACACACACACACCCCCCTCCAGCCCCGGGTCTGGGCCCACAACCCGGGTTTTTCCGCACAAACCTTGTAGAATCGACGTGTTTAAATATTTAAAAGGGCGGCGCGGGAGAGCTGTGCCCGGCGGTGCCTGATTTCACACATCCCGGCAATTTCACGGGCCTCTGGGCTTAACGTTTCCTGGCAAATAATGAAAGGCTGCAAGGAGCCCANGGCCGTCCTGCCTGCACACAAAAGAGCCGGGCGTACCTGCCAGCGCGGCGGTGGCGGTGGCGGCGGCGGCGGCGGCGATGCGAGTGGCCCAATTACAGCTCCGCGCCCAGCCTGGCCGTTTCCATAGCTTCGCAGCGCCGCGCTTCCCTCTCCCGAGGCCACGGGAGCAGGACCCGGCATCTTATCAGCCATCATCCTCGCCAGCGCAGCAGCTCTCCTCCGGGCCCTACCTGCCGACGGCAAGGCGGGGGAATAGCTGTTCCCACCAGAGCTGCACAATGGTTTATGGTGGTTTGGATTTTTCCCCCCTCTCCTCCCTGTAATTTTGTCTTGCTTCCAAAGCCACTTGCATAACCCGTGCCGAGGAAGCAGAGCACGAAGCAGGGCAGCTCAGAGAGCTCCCCCTCCCCGGGCAGGGGATGGGGCAAGAGGTTGTCCCAGCCTGGAGGACACGCTGAGCGGCTCCAGACCTCTGGTCCCGCCTAAAGAAGGGGCGAGTGGAGTCACCCCAAAGGATTAATGGGTCTCCCTGGCCAAATCCCACCTCGGGGAGAGGAGGCAGTCCTGCAGCTTGCAAAGCTGACCCGGGAGAACCAAGGAGAGGGAGGGCAGGAGCTTCTCCCCTGTGGGCAGGATCCTGCCGGAGTGATCCTCCAGGGACAAACCAGCCTCTGGAGAGCCCAGAACCACACCCTGCTAAAAACAGGGACAGAAATTGGGCTGAAAAGCCTACTCTAGAAGGACATGGGGTGTTTGTGGCCTCCTAAGGTGGTGAATTGCTCAGGGTCCTGCTCTGGGAACAGGAGAACTGGGTGTGCAGAGGCATGGGGTGTCTCTGTTGGGACCTGTGCCACGGTGGAAATGCACATGTCAGGTGGGACAAACAGGGGTATCATGAACTGCATACCCTAACATGTTCCCAGTGAGGGTCCCACGTCCTCCTCCTCCTCAGCCAGAGTCACAGCCAGTGCTGCAGCCCAATAACTGACCCTGCTCCAGAACTGGATCCATGGGCAAAGCTGGTGTGGTGAACTGCCTGATGCAGACAAGTTGTGTGTGCAGTTCATGATATCCCTGCTTGTCCCACCTGGGATGTGCATCTCCACCTTGGCACAGGTCCCAACAGAGACACCCCATGCCTCCATGTGCCCAGTTCTCCTGTTCCCAGAGCAGGACTCTGAGCAATTCATCACCTTAGAAGGCCACAGGTTGAAGGCCAGGCTGGATGAGGCTTTGAGCAACCTGTTCTGGTGGGAGATGTCCCTGCCCAGAGCAGGGGGGTTGGAACTTGATGATCTTTAAGGTGCCTTCCAACTCTAACCGTTCTGTGATTCTATGATTCTAAGTTGAGCCCCTGTCCTGGCCAGAGGACTGTTGCTGTGCTGCCAGCTGACCCACCAAGAGCTGCCCAGCTCCCAAAACAAAGGTTGTTCAGTGCCCTGAGTCCTCTGGGTGCTGATGTAGGAAGAGCAGATCCTGTCATGGATCTGTCCCCAGTTTTCCAACGAGGCAGCCAGGCTGGGATTGTCCACACTAAGAGTTTATCCAGCAAAATTAGTGGTTTCAGAGAGACTGGAATTATTTGTGAGTTTGGGCTCCATTTGAAAGAATGAGAAGCATCTCTTGCCTTGGAATAAGCAAGTGATTCCTTTTGACTTCTGTGGTTTTAGGGGAACTTTGCAACTTTTCATTTGTAATTCATCTAGAAATATAGTCCGTACCAGTAATGGATGGAACCAAGTGCCTCCTCCTGTCCAAGAAATGCCTTTCAGGTTTACCCAAAGGGATTTCCCCCCTCCCCGGGTGTTTGATTCAACAGCCAAAACAGCACAATCCCACTTATTCTCACAGCCCAGGTATATATACCGGGTTTTTTTGCCACACACCAACTGCCCACTTGAAATTTTGCATGTTTTGTGGCTGGCTCAGAATGCATTTTTGTCTCCAAAGTTTAAGTAAAACCTTGATGCTCATGTGAGAATGACCACAAGGACCACAAGGATTCCCCACCGCTTTGCCTGAGATCACGGCTGTGCTGGGCCCGGATGGGGCTGCTCCATCTCTCAAGGAGCTGCAAGTGCCTTTGGATGAACTCTCAGCCCCTGGAAATGGGCCTTTGCAGGTAAGTTTGCAGACTGCCAGTGCCACAGCACATGCTCAGCCCCTGGAAAACTGGGTTCCTCCGGTGGAGCAGGCTGCAGGGAGCACAGGGCAACCTAGGGACCAGCCAAGCCCAGGCTGTCCAAGGTCAGAGCACCACCGTGCCCAGCAGCCAATGCCTGGGGAAGGCAGGGCCAGTGGGTACGAGATGCTCCGAGCCCTGTTGACGCCTGGCTCAAGGACTTGGCAAGATGGAGTTGGGACATGTGTGCTTTCTCTTCTTTATTGCCTTCTGTGCTCTAACGGCCCTGAGCCAGGTTGGAAAGCCATACATGCAGGACAGCTCAAAGTTGAGAGCTAACTGACCAGTTGCTAACACCTAGCCACTGAAGCCCCCATGGTGATCCTTCCTCCTGGCTCACTCCTGGCCACTGAAGCCCCCATGGTGATCCTTCCTCCTGGCTCACTCCTGCAGGCAAATGGAGATGATGGTGGACCTCTGTACATTGATGCTGCAGAGAGGACAGTTTCTTCCAGGACCTTCAGCCATGAGAAGGGCTTCATTTCCCAGCAGAGCCTAATGGCCAAGTGGAGAAGGAGGTGATGTACTCCTGGTGAAGGCAGGCAATGGCTCACCAGGACCAAATGAATCCATGGGACCCCACGGAAGGAGCAGGACAAGGGTGGCAAACTTGAGTGCTCATGTCCTGGCACGGCTGTGTCTGGCACGGGTGAGACGGCCACGCCATTTTCTGAGCTGTATCTTCAAAATTGTCCTGTGCTCCTTGGGCCTGTGCCTGCCTAGCTGTGCCTGGGCACAGGCAGGGCTTTTAGGCTCTGCAGGGCGGCGTGCTGGCGCCTTTAGGGGGCTTCAGAGGGCAAGCCTCAGGGCAGGTCTCCAGCTCCAGACGGCCACTGATGGGCTCATCTTGTGCTGGGCAGCAAAGGCATGGCCACCCCTGCCTGGGCCACAGGACTTGCTTAGCCAAGGCGAGACAGGTTGTGATAGTGCTGGGGTTCCAGCCCAACTCTGCTCCGCTCCCACCCCACGCAGGACAACCGGCGAACTCCTCCAAGACAGCCGGAGCAGGAGAGAGATGGCAAGTTAGGTCCCTTTCCCTCTTCACCCTCCCATCCTGGAGGTCTGCCACCTCCAAAGAGGGGAAAGATGCCAAAAAAAACGTGTCTGGAATATGAATATGACGTGCAGACTGCGGCAGCGGCTGTAACCCAGCTTGAACTCCCCAGCGGCAAAGGTCCATCCAGAGCTGCAGGCAGCGGGGACAATGGCCAGGGGCAGCCAAACTCACCTCCGTCCTCCACCACCAGCCCGTTGGCAACCTCCTGCCAGCTGCTGCCTGCACCCTGCTCCCCTGCCCGCAGAGCCCTCCTCTCCCCCCTGCCTGGACCCATGCTCCAGCACCCACACTCCAGCAGCAACTGGGGCCCCGGTCATCCCCAGGGCATGGCAGAGGCTGGTGATGGAGCCCATCTGAGCAGATATAGCCCCGGTGTGGTCCCAGCCGTTAGGTTAGGTCGGGTCTCACATCCCTCAAGAGATGTGCGGGTTGCAGCAGCCACGCTTGTCACAACAGAGAGAGGGGACAGAGATGCAGAGGGCAGAGATCCGTCAGCTCTGACGGTGGGGGACTGCACCCTCAGGCACTGGCCACTGTCCCAGCCAAGTGGCACTGGGGTGCCAGGCCTGGACACTCCTGCCTAGGGATGTGTGTCTAGGGGGTCCCTGCCCTCCTCTTTTGACTCTCAACATGGCCAGAAGCCCCAGGAAGGTCTCAGCTAAGGTTGTCACTAGCCCTGTCCAGTGGAGGGGAGTCATCTTGCCCTCCTCGCCCTTGGCTACCTTAGCATGGGCATTGGCACCTTCCATTCACCCAGCCAGAACACCCCAGAGCCCAGCTGAAGAGTTTCCTCTGGTCTTCCAACCCCACCACACAAGAGGAGCAATTTGGAATGAGGCAGCAGAGCTGCATCAGGCACAGGGCATCCGTGGAGCAAGGGTGAGGTTCCTGGGACGCAGCACCCACGTGTGAGCCAGACCTTGCTCGTAGGAACTGTCCCTATTTCATTTTTTTTATGCCTTTCCTCTCTTTGGAAGTGGCTGGCCTTGGCCTTGCCCATGGCTAGAAGGATGCTCCATGGTGCTGTGAGCAGTCGGGGCTTTGCCCAGGTCTGGATGGGTGCCTGTTCCTGGGCTGGGAGAGAGGACTCAGCAGGGCTGTGGTCTCCAGCCTGGGCAAGCCAGCAGCGGCAAGGGACAGGGGGAAAAGGAGAAAACTGGTTTGAAGAAGAGAGGCTGTGGTAGATGTGCTCCACCAGGGCTGTGGTGGCACCGGGATCTGTGTTAAGAACTGGCTTCTCCAAGTTTTGGGGGCTGAGGGATGCGTGGAATAAATTACTTGTGACACTGACTCCTACACTTCCAGACTCACGCGGGATTTAGCCACCAGACTCCCAGTTAAGTCAGCACCAGTTATTAAGGTCAGGAGAAGTTGGGTGGCTAAATCCTATCTGGGGGCTGCAGCACAGCGGGGCTGTGCCAACCCAAGGAAGCATCCCAGCTCCTGGTGCTCCCAGGGGACATCCCCTGGCACTGCTCCCCAGCACCCAAAGCAGCTGGGGACCTGCCCCATCACAGGCTGGAAATCAAACAAACACATAGGCATTGCCTCCAGCTCCTCCATTGGGCTATTCTGGGAGAGGAGAGGAGAGGAGAGGAGAGGAGAGGAGAGGAGAGAAGAGAAGAGAAGAGAAGAGAAGAGAAGAGAAGAGAAGAGAAGAGAAGAGAAGAGAANAGAGGAGAGGAGAGGAGAGGGAGAGGAGAGGGAAAGGAGAGGGAGAGGAGAGCGAGGAGAGGAGAGATATCTTGCCCTGTTCCTGTTTTGCTGCTGGTTTCTGAGTGGTTTCACTTATCTCTTCCCTCCTCCACTACCTGAGGTTTCGAATGCTCCAGGGAGATGTCTCCATTAACCAGTTTTCTTTGGCAGTTATATTTCATTACGGTGTCTCCTCCCGCTAATCCTGCCCGGCTTTCCTTGTTGTTATTTTTATTATGATTATTTTCACACACCCGCCGTTCCCTGCGGTACTTAACCTGGCCGTGTCCCTTTAAATACCAGAGCCCGGGCAGAACAGGGGATCAGTCCTTTGACAGGAGCTAAAGTCCTGTTTGATCTGGATTAGGTGCCGATTTTGCTTACCAGACTAAAGACCGAGGGGGACCAGCAGCAGCAGCGCCTGTGTTTGCATGAACCTGCCTGGTTGCATTCCTCTTCCTCCCGGTGTCCGGCCGAAGGGGTGAGCTCGGGGCTGTGCAGGCAGCTTGAAATCCAAGCGGATAAACAGCCACTTTGTCTGGAGACCTAAGAAAATGGAGGTGGGAGGACGGAGCCGGCGGCTCTGCCAGGCTGGAGAGGGGACTCGCCCTGCAGCTCCTGCCCAGGCTGTGAGCAGCTCGGCACCCACCGGCTCTGGGCATCCCTCAGCCTTGGGCCAACGAGGAGGACCCACAGCTCAGTCTTGCTGCCCGTCTTGCAGGCTGGGGCTTCATTGTGGCATCCTTAATGACCATCTCAGGATGGGGCCGGGCAGGATGTGGGGGCACCGAGACCTCCACCATGCCCTGCACCCAGCAGGTTGTGCTTTCTCCAAGGACCCCTATCCCCATTATGTCCCTTCTTCACCCCCAGCTCCTGCCTCTTCTGCCCTTGTCTCTCTTCCCACTGCCCAAAGGACAAGTATTTTCTCCCTCCCTCTGCAGTCTCCCCCGCCTTGTGTCTTGTTCCTTCCCCCAGCCTGGTCTCTCTGGAGGCCCCAGGAGCAGCAACATCTCCTTGGTCGTCCTGCACCTCAGCCCTTCCAGCCAGGGACCGCAGCCGAACCAGGCTCAAGGAGAGATGTCGAGGGCCACCACTCCGCTTGGGCACTCCGTGGACAGAGCTGGTGAAGCAGGGGGGGTGGAGAGCCCCCATTACACACGCACGTACTTGCAGCAAAGCCAATTTATGCCTCCCCCTGCGGCTGTCTCGGCGGAGGAATGTCAGGACTCACCGCAAGGCAGCCAACCGCACCGCTGGTGGGACAGCCCGGGGCCAGGCAGAGCAAGGCAGCAGCCAGGGCTCAGGGACAGCCTGCTGCCTGCACCCCATGCCTCGCTGCAAGCAGTGGGGAGGACACCCCCCAGGCTGATTTCACCCCGCCAGCTCCAGGTTGAAAGCACCGGGAAAAACCTGGAGAAGTTCCTCCAGCTTTCCTGACCTTCTCCTTGCAGCAGGGCAAAGCGGCCCCTCTGGTGTAGGCAGGCAGGCAGGGCTCTGAGCTGGGCCAGGGGAGCATCTCCCACCGGGGTGGTGCCCAGGTCACCCAGCAGCCCAAGACCTGTGTCTGCCATGGCATGGTAGAAGGATGTCAGTGGTGGTGAGGCCACCACCGCCTGAGCGGGAGCATCCGGCGGGTCGCAGGGCAGAGCTGAGCGGTGCTGAGCTGTGAGGAGTGCTCCTGCTCGCTGCCCAGGTCCAGCTCGAGGTGCAGGACCTGCAAGACCTTGGTGAGATCTCATCTGCTGGCGGGTCTGCTCCCAGAAGATGAAACTGAAAACCAAACAAAAACTGAATCTGCCAGAAGTGAGGCAGCTCGTGGTGGTGTCACTGCTGGAGGTATCATCACCCACAACAGATGGAGCTTGAAAAAGAACAGGGCCAGCAAGTGAGAGAAAATGCAGAAATAAATGATTGTAAAGGTCAAGTGGGATGTACTCATCCAGGTCCCCGTCCCCAGCTCCTGGAGGTGGGCTTGGCTGGCTTGCAGTGCTGCAGTCCCAGCCTGCATGGCCGTAAAGTGAGTGGGCGCTGGCATCACCTGCCTGCCCACACCCATGTCCTCCAGGACAAGGGGTTGTCCCACCTACGGCAGGGGCAGGTGAGTAGATACAGGAACCCAGGGTCTCCTAGGACTCTGCCTGGGCAAAATGGTGCTGCTTTATGGTACGTGCAGGTAAGAGAGGGTGATATTGTCCCACTCTCTTGTTCTTGGCCATGGGGAACCCTCATGGCAGAAGGTGGCCATGGGAAAACCCTGGGCACCATTCCTCTTCAACCAGGAAGAGGAGAAAGGGCAATATGATTAAGTAGGTGGCACCAGTTGGCACATGGAGGACCCTTCTGGTGTCTCTAAACAATTGTTGGCTCCTGGGTTTGCCCATGAGACATAGGCCAGCAGCTCCTCTACCCCTGCTAGGCCTGCCCCAGGCTCACCTGGGCTCAGGGAGAAGGGCCTGTGTGATGAGATGGGATTTGGGCACAGTGTCCAGCCAGACCAGCTGCAGAAGTCAACCCAAGGATCTCAAAAGCTTGGAACATCGTGTCCAGCCAAGGCCAGCTGGAGAAGAAGCCAGCCAAAGGATCTCAAAGGCAAGGCACCCTTCCTGCCCCACTGGGGTCTCATCCCCAAAGATGGTGCAAGGGGGGCACTGCAGGACTGGTTGGAGGGGCTGCCTGGTCTTGCATTCCCACTACCCATGGTACCACCTGGATGGCTTCTCCAGCTCTAAGTCCACTTGCAGCATTTTTTTTGGGGGGGAGAACAGGACATGGACACAAGCCCCAAGAGAGATGCTTCACTGGGTCTGTCAGCATCAGCCAAGGAGCAGGCAGGTTCCAGGCTGCAAACACCCCCCCAGCCTGGACTGGTACCTGTGGTGGCTGCTAAGCCCCCCCTCGGCCGCTGTCACCCAGAGGCTGAAGGCTAACGCCGCGCCAGCCGCTCCCTCCCTGCCCCGACCACGCAGCATCTTGCACTGAGTAGCCTCCTTCTGCTGTCACAGGCCGACCTATTTCTCACAAATCCTGACTGCTCTGGCCTTAAAACATCTTGACGCAGTGCTGAAACCGGCCTTGGCACGGCGACGAGTCCCCGATTAGGCAGCAACCGCCACGGCTCGGCGTGGGCTTGGCAGGCGGCAGGGCTGGGGGGGCAGAGCAGCCCAGTCAGGGGGCACCTACGTGCCCACCAGGAACAATCAGGAGCTGTTCCTGATTAAAAAGGAGAGACCCCGCAGCTCAGCACAGTCTGTGTCACCTACAGCCACANGTGCTGGTCTCTTCTCACGGGCAATGAGCGACAGAAGGAGAGGGAATGGCTGGAAGCTGCAGCAGGGTAGGGTTAGGCTGGCCATGAGGCAAGAATTCTTCCCAGCAAGAGTGGTCAGAGCCTGGACTGGGCTGCCCAGGGAGTCCCCATTCCTAAGTGTGTTTCAGAGTGGATGAGCTGTGGTGTTGGGGGATCTGGTGTAGGGGAGAGCCTTGTAGAGTGGGGCTGATGGTGGGACTCCATGATCCCAAGAGTCTCTTCCAACCAAAATGATTCTGATTCTATGATGCTGAAGGACAGGGCACGCTCTGAGGCTGAAGGAGCTGGGGTGATGGCAGTGGGCCAGGCCTGCAGGAGAAGTCCCTCGTGCAAGCAAACCCAGCCTGTGGTCAATGCCGCAGGGCACAAGGATGGGAGCTGAGACCCCAGACCAAGGTGGCTTCCTCCACAGAGGCAGCACTGCTGAGCTGCAGGCAGGATATCAGGTCTGGTGGCACACTGGTCCCCAGGGCAGGAGGTCCCTGGGCAGTTCCCCTGCAGCCTCAGCTGCAGACACCACAGAGTGATGCCTGCAGCAAAGTCCCCAGCCGCCCGCAGAGCCGCAGCAGGGCGGCCAGCCAGGACGCTTGGCCAGCTGGAACCACCGCTCTGCCTTGCCAGGGACCCAGCTCATCCCAGGGTGGGCTGGTGGGATGCAGTGATGGGTGTCAGCCCCCACCTACAGGATCTTTGCCAAGGATTCTGCTGGGTAAACCTCCACCAGCCCTGGTTTCAGTGGCCATGGGTAGGTTTCAGTGCCTGGTGGTATGTCAGGAAGAGGAGGAGCGATGGATGTCAAGCCTTCGGGTGGTGAAGGATCTCCCACAGTTCCTCTTCCCTGAGAAAAGCCCGTGTCAGGCTTGCTCTGGCAGGGAGACAGCAATGACCACAGCAACCCAGAGTCCTGGTAGGACCCTCCCACTGCCCTGTCCCACACCTCACCACCTCAGAAGTTTCTCATGCTCCTTCCCAGTGGAGAAGCTACAAAGAGACCAAGGGATCCTTAGCACGAGTGTGAAAGATGCACAGTTTTTCAGAAGAACTTCAGCTGGGGCTGAAAATTGGGCTGGAAAGCTCCCAGGAGCTGCGTGACATGGGGCAGGTCACCCGGCCAGTTGCAGAGAGCTGAACTGGGGGAGGTTTATTTAGATTAGTTCTCCCAGCTGAGCTGGCCCAGCAGCCCTGAAGATGGTCAGACAGCCTGAGCAAAGCCATCAGGGCAGTGGTGAGCACCCTCCACGGCTGCCCATGCCCGGTGAAGGACAGTCAGCCCTGCAGACCTGTGTCAGTCACGTTCAGTGAGACTACAAAACCCCCCAACTGGACTGGTGTCAGCCCAGCACCAGGACACACTGGGAGCATCTGCAGATGGCTTAGCCTTGCAGGAGATGCTAGACATCTCTCTGCCCAGCATGGGGGCTGGCTGGGCCTTGCCTTGGCCCTACAGCCCCCTGGGCTGGCAGTGTCCCAACCAAGCAAACCCCAAGCTGATCCCACCACCCCAACCCACTACACCATCTTGCTCTGGGGATGAAACCACTGGGTCCACCCACCACCAACCACGATTGGATTCTGGTGGCCGTTCCCATCCCACCAATGAGGACCTCACAGCCCTCCCCCTGCCCCCGCCAAGCCCCTTGGCCCTTCATTGTTCCACCGAGCCCCGAGCCCCCGCGGGGAGCAGTGCCGGCCCCGGCAGCAGGAGCGGGCTGCCGGCCGGGAGGTCACGCCTGGCCGCCGGCGCTCGCGGCGAGCCCGCCATCCGGCTCAGCTGAAGCACATTTTGTTCGGCGCTTCCTGCATCCTGCCCCATCCCCACACCGGGGGGGGCGTGGGTCAGCCTGGGGTCAGGCCACTAATTGCAGCCTTGGGGACGAGGTGGCCGCCAGCCCACCACCACTGGGCTGCGACCCAACATGAGGGTCCCGCTGCAGGGAGGGGTGGGGGACGCCCCGCAGCTGAGCTCGGCACCCCACATGTCTCTGGCACCACCGCAGAGGTTGCAGCTCCTGCTGCCTGCTCTCATGTGGTTCACCCTGGACTCGGGGTCTGCAGATGCCATCCTCTCCAAGGCAGACCAGCTCCACCACGCAAACCAGAGCTGGCACCACCGCAGTGCCACTGCACACCAGGGTTTGTCCTCTCCTGGCATCGCTTGCTGGCACCTTCCCACATGAAGCCACCACGGCTGAGAGAGGATTTGGGACATGGCTGTGCCCTCTGTGAGAGCTCACCCCAGGGCCAGTGGCAGGTTTGTTGCCCTTCTGCTAACTCTGATGTGGATGTTAATTAAAAGTGACCAGAGGCACTTGTGGTAGCACCCAATGTGCCCCCTCAGTGCTGTGCTGAGCTCGTTATCATCACCCTGTTCTCCCCATGCCGCTCGGCTGCCGGCCGGTGGCCACCACGGCACCCAGCCCTGGGGTCTGCAGCCCTGGGTGCCACTTCCCCACCAACAGCTGGGCAGACAGTGGGGAGACTGTGCCTGATGGTGGCACTGAGAGTGGTGGAGATGATGGGCTTTGCCCTCAAGGGATGCCTGAGGTCCTGCCTGCCTGGGCAGGAACTCATTAGGCAAGGCTCCTTGGAGAGCACAGGGCCATCAGCCTCCACGCACACACACCCCTGAGGTGCAGCTAGAAGTGAGGTTGGGAGGCCACCAGCAGCCCCAGCACTCCCATCTCCAACCTCCCCATCTCCCACTTCCCCACCATCCCATCCCACTCACACCCTGGGCTCGAATCCCACCCTGTTCTCTGCTTCCTTCCTTTCTCCCAAGCCTATGAAAACCCCCTGCTCTCCTCATCCCATGCCCTTGCTGCAAGCATGGTGTGCCCAGCTATCCCTGACCTCCCCTGCCAGTGCCCAAGGTCCCAGCTAACGCCCAGGGTCCCTGCCATGCCCCCGCTGGAGGAGCCTGCAGGCACTGGCACCGAAGGCAGAGCATCGTTCCCACACCACCTGCCTGCACCATGCAAAGCAGCTGCACCATCCTCCTCCCACCCAAGAGCTCCTTGGAGCATTTGGGCTTCCATGATGCACCCTGCCAGTGTCCTCGTGGGGGTGATGGAGACGCACGCCCTCTGCCCGCTGGCTTCCCCAAGGGGAAAGCAGCGTTGGGGACACCGCTGTCCCTGGGGGGAGCAGGCAGCGCAGCAGGAGCCGGGCACAGCGGGGTTTGCCATGCCCCTCTGGCACTTCACCAAGCGCCATCGCCGCACACCCAGTACCCCACAGCCCCATTGTGTGGGTGACATGGCCAGACCGCAGGGAACAGCCCACTGGGGCAGTCCCCAGCCCTGGCTGCTGGTGGGATGAAGCAGCACCCTCACTCTGATGGCCCCACACCGGGTCAGGGCTGGAAAGCTCTGATTGCTGGTCCCCAGGACACTCTCCCAGCATGGGGCAGGGGCTGGGTCCCCTCCCCTACCACCACCACCCCCAGGTGCCAGGACTGTGCATTCATACAGCCCTCACCACCATGAAAAACCAGCCAGACTCCATCTTCCCCTAACAGCTCTCAGGCCACATTCCGCCTCAGTGATTTCGGCTGTTGCCCCAGCAAGCGTCAACTGCCAGTGTCCCCTTGCCAGTGCCACCCCACATGTGGTTCCAGCTAGGCATCCCGTGCAAAGTAGCGCTCCTGGGGCACCAGCAGGGTCCATCTGTCCCCATGGGCCTTGAGCTTTGTCCCTCGCCATGCTGGCCCAGCTGCATCGCTGTCACTGTGACCTCCAGTCACCCCCGCAGTCACCCCTGAGGTCGGCCACCAGCGTGACCTGGGTGACCAGTGACCAAGTCCCCCCCTCTAGGAGCTGTTGGGGCGGGATGGGTGGAAGGCTGCTGGAGATGGCATTGGGGTCGGTTCTCCCCAGGGACCCTCAGAGCACTTTCTGCTGGGTCCTGGCAGGTCACCGCCCAGCGGGGATGGAGCCCATGCACTGCCACCCCCACACACCCCCCTTCCTGTGGGCGCACATCTGGTCAACAGATGCTGGGCCAAACATGGCTGGAGCCAGGGACAAAGGCTCTGGCTACCTCCTCCCAGCGAGGCAGAGCTGGCGTTGGGGGGTCCAAGCAGCTCTGCTTTTTCCTCCCACCAGGCTGGGGTGACCCTCCTGGGGGCTGGAAGGGGGCACACAGCCCACCTGCCCAGCGTGGCACCCCCAGCAAGCCCACCAGCTTGCGCACAGCCGAGCCCATCCAACATTGCCTCCAGCCTGGGCCACTTGGCAAGCCTGGAAATCCATCCATCCATCCATCCATCCATGGGAGGCACCAGCCACTCGGCATCCCGAGCCCACTCACCTTCCAGAGCTGCTTCTGGCCTTGTCCCCACAAAAACGAGCCCCGCCGTGGTTGGTTCTCCGTCGCACATGGATGACATTGCTTTACCCAAGCACGTGGCGTTGTGCCACCCGGGGGGAAACTCTCCAGGAGGGTCAAGCCGGGAAATATCCCTGGGAGGAGCCAGGGCTGGCTTAGCCCCGCCACTGCCGGGATTAACCCTGTGGATTTAGCAGCCGGGGTGGCTCCAGCTCGGTTGATCACACCATCACACCATCATCCCCCCCGGGGCTCCGCACCCTCCCCGGCAGCCACGGTCTGTCGGGACAACATGGGCAACAGGGAGTCCCGGCCACCATTGGCACCTGGAGGGGGGGGGGACCCGGAGAGCTGGAAAGAGGGGTGGGAGAGAAATAACAAAGCTGTAAATCATGACACAAAACATGCATTCATTTTATTCACAAAAACAGCCTGGATCGCTAAAACATTACAAACAGCATTTCAATTTAATGATGGAGAGCGCTGGAGAGACGGGGAGTCCAACAGAAGAGAAATATCACTTTTTCGTAACTGCTTCAGCACAGATCCTGCAATATTATCTTTATTTTGATTTTTAACCTCAGTAAGTTTACAAAAATTACTTCTAGGAGTAAACCGTTGCGATTAGGAGGTGGTTGTTTTGTCTGTACGCAGTGTTTCTTGTTCTATATTAATAAACTAACAATGACCTTTTTTTGTCTTTTTTTTTGTCTTTTTTTTT
>VZTM01018608.1:610477-624743 GCA_013400555.1 Jacana jacana
ACACACACACAGAGCTCATCCAGCCCCCCTGCCTGTGCCGAAGCTGCGCCAATTCGCTGCCCAAATCCTAAAACGCCTGTAACTAAAACCTACCAGATTGANACGGCTCTCTGCCGCTCGCCCACTCCCCCCAGCTTGGCATTGCCTTCGCCTAACGCTGCCCCCACCCCTCCACCCGGGGAGATGAAGCATCGCTCCCACCCCCCTGCCCTTCCCCAAACACCCCTTAGACCCTCCTGGAGGCACCCCAGCTCTTTGGTCCGGCTGGTCCCTGGCACCCCCTCCACCGAGGGTGGTCCCCAAGGTGATTTCAGGGCATCAGGAGAGCAGGCTGAATGACCCAAGGGCGTTGGGGCCAGGATGATGGGGAGGGGGGACAGGAGATGCCCGTTGGCAGATGTCAGCAACAACCAGTGTCCCAGCAGGAGCCTCGAGAGCCACCGCAAAGGACTGTGGGGGGCCCAGGCAAGGCCTCACCCCGGGGAGACCCACAAGGCAGCCCACTGAGGCCAAGCTAAGAGGTGTGAATCACTCCCCTTAACAGATGGGGCCATTACAGCCTCAATTACTTGGGGGTCCAACCGATAACCGGGTCACAGAGAGACTGATCAGCAGGCACAGAGCTCTGAAAAGTTAATTAAAAATAGGAAAAAAAGTTGTAGGCACAGCTGCNCTCGCCCACTCCCCCCAGCTTGGCATTGCCTTCGCCTAACGCTGCCCCCACCCCTCCACCCGGGGAGATGAAGCATCGCTCCCACCCCCCTGCCCTTCCCCAAACACCCCTTAGACCCTCCTGGAGGCACCCCAGCTCTTTGGTCCGGCTGGTCCCTGGCACCCCCTCCACCGAGGGTGGTCCCCAAGGTGATTTCAGGGCATCAGGAGAGCAGGCTGAATGACCCAAGGGTGTTGGGGCCAGGATGATGGGGAGGGGGGACAGGAGATGCCCGTTGGCAGATGTGAGCAACAACCGTGGTCCCAGCAGGAGCCCCGAGAGCCACCGCAAAGGACTGGGGGGGGGCCCAGGCAAGGCCTCACCCCGGGGAGACCCACAAGGCAGCCCACTGAGGCCAAGCTAAGAGGTGTGAATCACTCCCCTTAACAGATGGGGCCATTACAGCCTCAATTACTTGGGGGTCCAACCGATAACCGGGTCACAGAGAGACTGATCAGCAGGCACAGAGCTCCGAAAAGTTAATTAAAAATAGGAAAAAAAGTTGTAGGCACAGCTGCATGGGGAATATTTGATGGCAAAGAGCCCCAAATCCAGCAGTGCCACCTCCAGTGCTGCCCAAATCCATCAGTGCCACCTCCAAGGGGGCCTGAATCCAGGAGTGCCACCTCCAGTGCTGCCCAAATCCATCAGTGCCACCTCCAAGGGGGCCTGAATCCAGCAGTGCCACCTCCAGTGTTGCCCAAACCATTAATGCCACCTCCAATGGTGCCCAAATCCAGCAGTGCCGCCTCCATGGGCAGCCCCAGCCCCAGAGAGATCCCGCTGTGCTCCCAGCTCTCTTGGGACCTCATCCCTCCACGTCCCACCAGGCAGCTCCGTGGTGGCAGAGCACGAACCAAGGGGCTGTTCCAGATCCCTGAAGAGCCAGCAGCAGCAAAGCCCAAGGCACTCGTGCCAGCACCAGTGTCACCATCACCATCAGCGGGCAAGAAGCACATTGGGAATGGGTGCTGGAGAGCACTGGGGCCAGCTCAGTGCATTTGAGTTCAGCCATTAATGGGTGGTGGGGACCTCAGGGTCTTAGAGATCAGAGCCCCCACCTCGAGGGTGGCAGGGCAGGGCTAAACACCCTGGTGCCTGCTCCCCAGGGACCAAGCCAGCGCGGGGAAGCGAGGCAGGGGCTGTGCCAGCAAAGGCGCAGCGAGCACCCAAACCCGCTGGGCTGGAGAAGACATGGGCATCCAAGAGGCATCGTCTCCGCTGCCCACACCACAAACACCCCCGAGGGCTGGGTCCCCGCTGCTTCTACACCGGTGGGATGAAGGATCCCACCCTGCCACCCCTCCGGAGGAACGGCTCTGAGCGCCGGGAAGGCGGCGGCTCCGTCAGAAAAAGCCGCCGGGGGTCGAAACGCTCGGCGATTGACAGATGCCCGAGAGGAGGCGAATAATCCCCTCTTCCTCCGGGAGGATTCGGGTCGCCCTCGCCCTCGCCGGGTTTAGCCATTGTCTGGATCTGCCGGCGGGTGTTATTTTTGGTCGGCACCGCGTTTTGCTTGGCCCCGCTGGCAGGAGGGAAATAGGGAGGAAGAAGAGAACGGGCAGGAAGGCTGCTCGGCCAGGGCTGGGCAGGGGAGAAGGAGAGCAGCTCCGGGGTGGGAGGGGACAGTGGGGCACCCCGCAGCCCTCGGGGACCCCGCCTCAGTCTGCTCCCAGCCCCTCAGCCCCACTGAGCACAGCCAGAACTCAGCGCAGGGATGGGGCTGGCCAGCCCAGGCATCGCAGCCTCCCCTGGAGAAACTGCTCCCAGTAAAGCACAGTGGAGCAGGGAGGTTTGACTGGTTTTAGGGGGGAAGGTCTTGCTGCCCAGCTGTCAGCACCCTCCTGGGCAGGCGGGCAGCAGTCAGGGTCATCTCCAGCAGCGAAACAAAGCACGGGGGGAGCTCTGGCAGGGATGGGCAGACCCTGCCCACCACCAGCCCCATCCCACGCCCTGCCCACAGACCCAACACGTGCCTCGGGGCCACCTGGATGGGACAAAAACAAAGCTGGGAAGCCTCAGAACAGCAGGTCTCTGAGCTGCCCTGATCCCCCCCCCAGCACTGAGGCATTCCCCACAGCAGGCAAGCCCCACCAGTAAGTCCCATCCTCCCAACGCTGATGGCCACAGCTCAGCCGGGCACCGGCACCCACACTAATCCCTCTGAGCTGGGCACAACACGGGGTGCAGGCAGGTAAGAGGCATCCAAGACCCTCCCCCGGGGGGTAGAAGATGGGCAGCCATGCCCCAAGACTTCTCTCCATCTACCCAGCAGCAACTCGGGGGAGCGTCCCTGCCCATCGCCTTCCCACCACCGCCCGCTCTGCCCACGCAGCGCCAGGAGGGTCAAAAGCTGCCTCCCCACTCGCCGGGCTTTGCCTCCCGCCAGACACTGCACACGAAGCCGCCTTTCCCCGAGCTCTCCCCGCGCTCGGGTGCCACTTGTCACTCAAGCAAACCCCGTGGCCTTGAAGCTGCCAAGGTACCGGAGCTGCTCCCGGAATCAAGAGTTCCCTGGGCTCCTGCCCTGGAGCAAGGAATCTGAAACGCTGCCACTGGAAACGCAGCGGAGCATCCCTCATTTCACTTGCCAGGAATATATACCAGCCCCCCCCAAAAAATAAAGAAGTGCTGCCTGCCGAAAAGCCAGTGACAAAACCCCTCCATTTCACCAGAAAAGCACAGCCTGGCACCGGGCATTTCCATCCAGGTCCTGGTTCTCTGCCGAGCTCGGAAATCACCCAAAATCAAACCAGTAGTGGAGTCCAGTGGGGGACCAGCAGGTCAAGATGGGTGGTGGGGACCAGCAGGTCAGGATGAGTGGGGGGGACCAGCAGGGGAGGATGGGTAGTGGGACCATAAGGTCAGGATGGGTGGTGGGGACCAGAAGGTCAGGACGGGTGGTGGGACCAGCAGGTCAGGATGGGTGGTGGGGACCAGCGTGGGGACACTAAAGGGAAAAAACCCCACCATTCTGGGGCAAAAAGGAGGCAGGTGGCAGAGGAGGGGCCGGAGGGGACGAAGCGCACCCCAAGCAGAGCCAGCCACCCCAGGGAAGCCACCCTGCCCCGGGGCACCAGCCAGCATCCTGCCCTCAAGACGCCCCCAGCCAGTCGGGTCGTCACCCCCCCAGTCCATTCCCAGTCCCATCCCCGGGAAAAGGAGCGGCGGCGTTCCCAGCCGTCCCAGCCCCCAGCCCAGGCACGCCAACCCAAATATCTGCCAGAGGCGCTCCCTCCCCTCCCCTCCATGGGAACGGCGACCGGAGGCAGAGTTCACATGCCCCAGCCCTGCCTGATTAAACTCCCAAACTCCCAGGGAATACCCCCGGGGCTGCCTGCAGATAAGCGAGGAGCGAGGCTGCTCTCGGGAAAAGGCAGGAACTGGGAAAGAGCAGACACTTTTCCTCCTTTTAAACCCAAAATAATAGACAGCAAACCCCCCCACCCCGGGGCGCTCTCGCCGGGGCACAAGCGCTCGCCCAAGCTCGCTGCCATGCGCCCCGGGGAAGCTTCCCGCTCCCCAGAACCACTGGGGAGGACACAGGTGACCCCAGCACTGAGCTGGGTCCTGCTGGAGGTGGTGGGGATGGAAACTGGAGAGACTGGGACAACCCCAGACAGCAGCAGAGGCGAGCTGAGGACGGTGCTGGGCTCTGCGGGATGGGCTGGAAGAGGCTGAGCAAGAGGATGGTGCTGGAGACCTGGGCAGAGGGAAGGGCTGCTGCAGACCGAGGCCACCGGGTACCAGAAGATGGGGACACGTGCTGTCAATACTTGCTGGTGGGCACTGGTGAGGCCCCATCTCAAGGGCTGTGTCCAGTTTTGGGCCCCTCACTCCAGGAAAGACCTTGAGGGGCTGGAGTGGATCCAGAGAAGGGCAACGGAGCTGGTGAGGGGTCTGGAGCACAAGTCTCATGAGGAGCAGCTGAGGGAGCTGGGGGTGTTCAGCCTGGAGAAGAGGAGGCTGAGGGGAGACCTTCTTGCTCTCTACAACTCCCTGAAAGGAGGGTGTAGCCAGGGGCAGTTGGTCTCTGCTCCCAGGGAACAGGCGATGGGACAAGAGGAAATGGCCTCAAGTTGTTCCAGGAGAGGTTTAGGATGGAGATTGGGAAAAATTTCTTCAGTGAAAAGATTATCAAGCACTGGAAGAGGTTGCCCAGGGCAGTGGTGGAGTCACCATCCCTGGAGGTTCCTAAAAGCAATGCAGATGTGCTGCTGAGGGACAGGGATTCGTGGTGGCTTTGTCAGTGTTACAATGATGGTTGGATACGATGATCTGAAAGGTTCCTTCCAACCTAGACAATTCCATGATTCTATGATACCCCCATGATGCTCTGGAGGTGCTCCATCATTTCAGTTCACCCTGGGGAACACCTCAGACACTGGTTTCACTGCTCCTCAGGTTTCCTGTGACCTTCACCACCCTTCTCCTCCCCTTTGGCTTTTCCATGACAGGTAGTTGTAGCACTAGACCCAGATCACCCAAGCCATCTGCCTGCTCAAGGGCAAGGGCAGTCAAAGAAAACATGCTGGTGCAGGGCTCAACATGATGGACAAGCTGGAGCATGCCAGGATAAAGAGGAAGGAGATGATGCTCCTGCCTTTCATACCTGCTGGAGCCCAGGGAGCAACCATTTCTTCATCCTCCAGGAGAGTGGTGCCACCACACCTTGGGGACCCAGGGGGGCCCATCCTAACTGCCATGGCGAGACACCGCGATCCCAGCTTTGATGGCACCCAACTGCAATGTCATAAGCTAGAAGTTCTACCTTCAATGAGGACCACGGCTGGGAAGGAGACCTGCACTGAAAGCACACGGTGCTCTCAGGTGGGCCCATGTCTCCAAGGTCAGAGGAGCGAAAGCGATGCACCTACCCAAGTCAAGTTCTCCTTTGGATGAGATGTCTAACAGCTCTCTGTGTTCTTGACGCGTCTTCAAGAACCAGCCCAGGAGGAAGGGTGTCTTCCTTCCCCGTAACACACCAGCAGAGGATGGAAGGGCAGCAGTCCTGGGCAATCTAATGGGAAGAGTCATTAGGAAAACAGTTCCCAGAAAGCTGCTGGGACCTGGGGGATGTGGTGGCACAGCGGGGAAGGGTCGTACCAACAAGGCCCGGCTCGTCTCTGACTGGATACCAGCTTGGCTGCAGAAAGCATTTGGGCTGCTACAAACCACTGCAGAGGTTCACTGGGTGTCTCACACTCAGCCCCGAGACCTTACCGTGGCCTTCCCATAGACGAAGGGGGCTCCTAAGAAAGACTGAGAGAGACCTTTCACCAAGGCCCGTCATGTCAGGACGAGGGGCAGCAGTTTTAAGCTGAAAGAGGGCAGGGTTGGGCTGGAAATGAGGAAGAAACGTTCTACACAGCTTCTCTGGGCAACCTGGTCTCACCACCCTCATTATAGAACGTTTCTTCCTCAGTCCCTGGAGGGGTTCAAGGCCAGGCTGGATGGAGCTTTGAGCAACCTGGTCTGCTGGGAGATGTCCTTGCCCAGGACAGGGGGGTGGAACTGGACCTTCCACCCCAAACTGTTCTCTGACTCTACAGGAACTGCCAGCACTGTGCCTTGCCAAAAAACCACAAGTGAGATGTGTGAAGCTGACAGATCTCAAAGAACCAGCCACAATACAGTCAGAAAGCAGAGCTGGGGGCCTGGGAAGGGGGAGTGGGTCACCACCACCACCAGCCACCACATGAGTCAGGATGGGGGCACCCTCAGACGAAAGAGCTGCAGGACACACAGTAAGAAACCAGAGGGGTTCACTCTATGTGTGACCTTGAAGAGAGCAGCCATGGAAAAACCTATGAGATGCCACAACACGGCAGAAGATAGGGAAGAGCCACAAGATCCAGCCTTGAGCATGAAGGAAACGCCACGTGGTGGGAGCTGGAAAGGGAGGGCTCGATGCGGTGAGCTTATCACACTGGGTACGTGCTTCAGGGGACTTGATTGCGGGGTGTAAGCATCCTTCTGGACTCATGGTCCCTCTTGGCCCCAAGCTCCGAGGGTCTACAAGTAAAACTACAGATAGATATCAATGCTTCCACCTTTCTGTACTTCCCTGAGGATCAAGGAGGAAAGCTGGAACGGCAAGGTACGAGCTGGATGTGGTTGTCAGAATTGGTGCCTGCCACGTGATGGTCCACCCCTTCTCCAGCCAGCCCACGGTGGGTTCCAAGTCCCCAGCCTCTTCCCGGGGACCTGCTTGCTCAGTTGGCGACCCCTCTGCAAGAGAACCGTCTTACTTCACCCAGGCAGAGGGGTTTGATCCCAGGTCCCCCTGAAACCCACGTTCATGTATCCGGACGGGTCTTCCTGCCGCAGCGCAGGAAGAGCGGGGCCTCCAGGGCATTGAGGCACCAACCCAAAGGGCTGATGTCCCCATCACCCACCCTCAGCTTGCACAATGGGCACACTCCTCCATCTGCTGCTTTCTCCAGCCTGCTGCATCTCCTCCTCCTCCTCCCTCCTTCCTCTGCTGGCACCATCTTGCCAGGGAGTCCTGCACCCTGCCCTCGGTGACACGCTCCACGCTGGATGAGCAGGGGCTGTGGGGAGAAGCTGGGCAGGGAGCCCAGCAGAGCCTCCACCCCCCCAGCCAGCAGGAGTTCCGGGGACCTGCTCTTGCAGGCAAGTGGATCGGGCAGAAGGAAGCTCGTCCCTGCGGCTGCGATGAGCCGCCGGCATTTTAGGGACTATCCACAACGTCTCCTCTGCTCTTCTGGCAGGTGGGCAGCAAACCCACGGCGTGACAGAGGGGCAGGGGAACGCCCTGCTCACTAACCAGAGGAAGGTGCATCCCCAGCGCAAGGGCTTTGCCAAAATCCATCCTTGGTGGGTTTGTGGGGGTGGGGTGGGTTTTTTTTCCCTCCTTTGGTTGTTTTTAACACAAGGCACCTCCAGGTTACGGGTGGAAAAAGTTCCCCAGCCACTCCTGACCAGCTTCCCCTTGACCAGAGAGGCTTTCCCAGCCTCCTGCACCCCAGATGGACCCACACGCCCTCCCCACGGAGCGGGGGAAGAGCCTCCTTTAGGGATTTCACAGGGAAATTGGTACCTTTTTCTTTCACCCCGTCTTTCTTTGGCGCCGCATCAAAGCCAAAGCCCTGCGGCAGGGCTGCAGCCCCCACTGCCCCTTGTGGCTGATGGAGGGGGGGATTCAGGGTGGGTGTCTCCAGAGGATGGCCGTGGAAGTCCCCCCCCCCGTGTCCCCGCAGCGGGCGGCCCCGCTTCGGCTCAAGGGGTTTAATCTGAACTAGTGCAAGTCCCTCCCGCAGACCCCCGAGGCGTAAGGCTCCCTGAGCTCTTAATGGGCTTACAGGAGCTGCTGGGACCAGAGCAGCTCCCCCAGCGCAGGGACTGGGGGGGCTTAAAGGCACCGCCAGCCAGCAGCCCCCCGCGGCACCACCGACCCCCACCCNCCCGTCCCAAGTCCCACCCAGGCATCCTCAGCTCGGTCTTTAGGATGAAGGCATGTGTCCTCCCCAGCTGCCCCGGCCCTACAGCACCCCTCATCCCCCAGCTGCCCCAGCCCTACGGCACCCCTCATCCCCACCACTGCCCCCCAACCCCACCCCAGGCGTCCATCTCCCACAACCTGCCCCTCCACTGCATTGCCCAGGGCTGTGCTGAGCCCATGCAGTGGGATCCAGGAGGTGCTTGGCATTGGGGTGGGACCAGTTACAGGTGTGCCCCCCCTTCCCCAGGGGTCTCAGACCCCCCCTCAAACTCAGGCTGAGGGTGATGGGAACATGTGCCATGCAGCACCCCATCCGGTGAGGACGGAGGGGCCAGCACAACCCCGGGAAATCCTGCTTTCCCAGGCTTGGATCAAGCACAAGGGGTCGGGAATGACGCTGGCAGGAGGGGGGAGGGATGGGGGGGGGTAGGAATTCCATGGAAAATCCTGATGGAAAGCAGCAAAACCTCATCCCTGACAAGTCCCTGGCCATGGAGCCACGGCTCTGCCAGCCTGCCTCAACACGTCTTGGGGGGGCTTGGACGCCCAGCGTGTAGGTTTGGGCTTTGGGGTGTTTCCAGAGGGGAAATATATTATTTTTTAAAAAGAAAAAACAAAAGAAACCCTCAAACCAAAAAAGAAAAGAAAAAGAAAACCCACCCAAAATACCTGGGCAGGCAACTGAGCTCCTGCGATTCCCCTGTCAGCTGCTGTACACACACAGGGCATGGAAAAATCCTTAGGAAAATTCTGCTTTTAAAAAAAAAACAAGTAAAAAATTAAAATAAAAAACCCCAAAACCCAAAAAAAAAACCCTAAAGGCAAACCCCCAGAAGGCTGAGCTGGCCGGACAGAGCCCGCCAGGAGGGGCTGACAGAGCTGTTACGCTCTATTGGGCCAATAATCCACAAACTAAGAGGGATTTATTGTACATGGCAGATCGGAACGGCTCCACAGAAACCATCACTGTCTCCCGGCGCTTAAAATTCACTTTCTTGGGGGAAAAGAAAGGGCCAAAATATGGCTTTATGAGATAAGGTGCGTGGTTGTACCGTTCTGTGACAGACAGAAGCCTGTGCAAACACAGAGATGGGTTGGTTTTTGGGGGGGTTTTGGTGGTTTTTTTGCTCTCTGGCTATATAAATAAATAAGATCCCTCCTCCTGCGAGGCGAGCGCGGCGGCGGCTCCCGGCGGGGAGCGCTGTCCTTACCGCCGGATTACCCGCCTCGGCTTCCCCTCCCTTAGCAAGAGGGATCTGCAGGCACCTTCTTCCCGCCCCGATATTACCACCCCATACCCCCNCAAAGAGGCTCAGCTAACGGGTTTAGCGCCCAGCCGGCGCTGCCGACGAGTGGGGGGGGTGGGGAGGGGACCGGGCTCCAGCTCACCCCGGGGCTGGAGTGGGGGGCTGCGCACCCAGGGAGCTCCTGGGGGAGAGCGATGCCCGGGGGTGGGAGGGGGAGGGAGGGAGAGCCAACCCTGAAATCCCCCCAGCATCACACCTGGGTGATGGGTCAGGCACCGCCATGTGCTCGCCCTGCCAATCCCTCCCCCACACGCTGACCCCCCCAAACCATCCCGGGGGGTGGGATGCCGGAGCAGGCAACCCTAAGAGCAGCTTTTGGCTGCGCAGGGAGACTCGGAGCAGGGTTTGCACCCCGGGATCGATCCAGACACAGACACACACACCCCCCCATCGAGCAGCGCAGAAAGCGAGGTGCCGGGAGCGGGGCGGGTGGCTCCGGGGAGGGAGTGGAGCCCAGTAATTAGAGCAGGAGGCTGTGAGTCAGCAAACGACGCGTAACCTCGCCGAGGTTGACGAGGAGGCAAAAGAGATGGCAGTTTCGACCCAGGGCGCCCGCTGGAAGGGCACGTCGCAGAGCGGCGAGGGGCAGCGACTCCCAACGACGGCGGGGGCCGGCGGACCCGCTCGCCGAAACACCCCCCTCCGCCCCCCCCCCCCCGCGACACATTCCCAAACACTCGGCACAGCCCGGACCCTACGGGAGGCGAGGTGCCGGGGACGGTTCCTGAAAAGCGGGTTCAGGGGGGAGGCACCGGCCGGTGCCCCCCACTTCCAGCAGCCCCAGGAGCCGGGCATGGCTGGGCTCCCCACGCCCAGGGGAGAGGGGCAGCGGTGGCAGGGATCCCACCGGGACAGGGATGAAGGGAGAGGTTTGGCTTGGAAGCAAACCTGGTGGCTCGACCCCCCCCCCCCCGCTTTTGTTGGGGGTGGGGGGGTGTCCGTCAGGGCTGCAGGCAGGTAGGGGCCCTGCCGCACGGCAGCCCTTGGCGAGGAGAGTTTAATTAACCCCGGAAAGCAATCGTTAAACGGCCAGCCCGGGGAATCGATGCGGAAGGGGCAGCCTGATGCCGAGGGACCATCTGCTCCGGGGAGGGATGGTGGCTCCTCGCCCCCCCCTCGCTTTGCCGGGAAGCCGCTGTGGGGCGGCGGGTCTGGGGGCTTGATCCTGAGCCGAACCCCGGCCCAGCTGCCTCCCTGGCGGGATGGGAGCCCCCCCGCTGCGGGTGCCTCCGCCCCTCGCCCTCGACCCTCAGTTCCCGTAAAGCCCCTGGTCCCCGAGCCACGTGATTTCCTACGCATCGCATCCCCCCCCAGGCACAAAGCCCGGTCAGGGCACCCCCCACCAGAGCAAGGCAGTCCCCGTGGCCAGGATGAAGCCGAGCTGGGCAGGGATGTGGCCAAGCATCCTCCTCACCCCACACTTGTTTCCACCCATGAGATGAGTCTGGGGCAGCCTCAGCCCCAATGGCACCGGGCGGGGGAGGGGGGTGTCCAGCCTCACACACGGCAAAGCTCCCAGGGGAACACTCCGAGGGATGCTCTTGACATCCCAGCATCACCCAGTTGCCCTGCTGGGGGGCACTGGGTTCCTGCCCAGGCAGGGATGCCCCACAGCATCCCAGCGGGAGGGCGGCCGGACAACTGAACCCTCACGGAAGAGCTCTGCTGATGGAGGGAAACTGAGGCAGGGAAGGGCTGGGATGTGCTCAGGCTAAGAGACCCCGATTCCCGTTTTTGTGCTACTCCCCATTCTGTGCCCACCCTGGCAGGAACACACGGGGACGGGGGAAAAAAGAGGTTTTGCTGCATGAAAGGCAGCCACCTTGCAGTGTCTGCCCGTGCTCCCCCAACAGCCTCTGCCCCCCCAGCTCCCACCCTCACCTTCAGGTGTGCAGGCAGCCCTGGGCCCTTCCCCAGCCCCGTACTGCCAAGTTTCTCCTTAATTGCTTTTATTTCCACCCAAGAAATAAATTACCTCGGGTGCTCGGGGGCAGGGGGGCCGGGGGGTGCACCCGCTCCCGAGGGACCCAGGAGGTACTCCCTGCTCCAGGGCACCGACTCCTGCTCCAGGATGGGGTCCCTGGGCAAGTCCTTGACCTCATCCTGAGTGCAGGGAGAGCCCTGGACCCTCGCCCCGTGGTCTTACCCCAGGAGAGCTTTCTGGGGGGCAGCTGGGGATGCGGCCAGCAGAAGAGCAGGAATTTGTCCTCAAGAATGGGACTTGGTGAGGTTGGTGGCCCCAACATTGTCACTCCTCCCTCTCCTACGAGAGGACCTATTATCATCATCACACCTGGCCCGGCTCCCAGTGCCACCAGCCCTGGGGGATGGAAAGAGAGCCCAGCCCCACAGCAGGGAGCACTGGTGATGAAGCTGCTAGGCATGGAGCTGCAGGCATCCTCCTCCTGGTCTGGATCTGTTCCCTGCTCCTCATGAGGAGAGGGGACATCCCCGAGGAGGAGGGTGGCTGCAACCCATGGAAAGAAAGGAAAGGCCGTGAGGAGCCCGACGGCGCTGCCAGAGCGGGTGCTGTGGCAGGGACAGCACAAGGAACAAGCTCTGGCACCTCCCTGGTGCCAGGCAAAAGCCCTGCCCTTGTCCCCTGCTCCCACCCCACCCTGGGGGCAGAGGGGAAGGTGCAGCTGCTGCCACCCTGGGCGCAGGCAGGGTGACAGATGGGTCCCCAGGACTGGCAGGCTTCAAGGTGACCTGCGAAGCAGAAGAATGGGGCTTGCGCCCTTCCTCGCCCCAGGGCTGGGAGGCACCTTGGGCTCCTCTTGACTGCCTCCTGCTGTGGCCCCAGACCTGCAGACCCTCGGGGACGGCGTGGTTCTCCCCTCCCTGACAGCAGCAGCTCTGCAGGATGGGGGACGGTACCCCCCTCGCACAGCAGCACCACGGCCACGGGCACGGGTACCACCTCCAGGGGCATTTCTGCTCCAGGAGAAGGTCCTGGTGGATTCGGTTCCTGGGCAGCCATGGCTGCTGGGACCACCAGGAGAGCAGGCTCAGGCTCTGGCATGGAGTTGGCCAGGTGAGGGCTTGCCATCGCACCCCATGAGTTTTCAGGGGAACCCTCCACGGGATGCTCTTGGTACCCCAGCATCACGCAGGGGACCAGCCACGCTGCTGCAGGGTGTGGGGATGCGGCGCTCAGTCCCATCCCTGCCTGCCCAGCCCAAGGGGCAGCAGGGAGACCCCTGGAAGAGCTCTGCTGCAGGAGGGAAATCGAGGCAGGGAAGGACTGGGATGTGCCCACACGTTTGGTGCCAGCCAAGGGGCCTAGAACCAGCTTTTATGCCACTCCCCATCCCATGGCCACCCACGAGTGCGCACGGAGGAGGACAAGGAGCAGAGAGCAAGAGCCACCCACTCAAACCAGCACCCGATGCCCAAACTAGTGCTCAGTTTCCCAAAAGGGTGCTCAGCCCTCAAGCCAGTGTTCAGCCCCCCCAAGCCAGTGCTAAACCCCTGAGCAAGTGCTCAGCCCCCTGGGATGGGGCTTGACCTGAGAGACAGAGCTCAGTCCCCCCAGAATAGTGCTTGACCCCCACCCCAAGCTGGTGCTCAGCCCCCTGAACCAGTGGAACTCAGCCCCACGGAAACAGTGCTTGACCCCCAAGCCAGCACTCAGACCACTGAAAGAGGCTGGAGCCCCAAGCTGGCACTCAGCCCCCCCAAATGGGGCTTGGCCCCCACAAACCAGTACTTCACCCCCAGGCCAGTACTTAGCCCATCAGAATGGTGCTTGACCACTGAGACAGTTCTCAGCCCATCAAAACGGTGCTCAACCCCTGTGCTGGTCCTCAACCCTCCAAAGCAGTGCTCAACCCCCAGGCAGGTCCTTAGCCCCCTAAATTGGGGGTTGAGCCCCCCCAAGCCAGTGCTCAGCTCCCCCCAGACAGGCTCAGCCTGCCAGAGGGGAGGTGGGGACTCTCAGGAGAGGAATTGTCCCCGGGCCAGCCCTGCCCTGGGCAGGCAGGGAGGAGAAGGGAGGAGGACACCGCTGCCCGTCCTCCCCAGAGACAGCAGCTCCAGTCTCCTCCCAGTACACACACTGGTGACGCGGTGCTTCAGAAGGGCCGGTCAGCCCAGAGTGGGGGTCTCCTCAATTTCCTTTGCCCCAGTCTCAGTATCTACCCCCTCCATCACCAAAGGGATGTGGGGGCACCATGGCAGGGAATTTGGTCCCCTCCCAGCTGCCTCTCTTGGCTGCGGGAGGGAACATGTCCCCAGCACCACAGGGACCCTCTGCGTCATCGAGCAGACCCTGCCTTGTCCTCCCTTCTCAGTGCTTCCCAGGGGAGCACCATCACTGGGGAAGCCAAGACCGCTGGGGCTCTGCCAGGAGGAGCTCCCCCAGCCCCAGAGCCACCACGGCTCAGGGGACAAAGGTGAGGAGCTTTACTACCTGAATGTTTGGCACCAGGTCCCCGGTTACCCTTGGAGGCGGCCACATGGTGGGATGGTTTGAGGAATGTGCCTGGGAAGCTCGGGTGGGAACAAGAGCAAATCCCACCTCTGACAGGGGCAGATGGGAAGGGGGGACGGGGGGAACACGGATGACACACGGGGACACTTATTCCCTGCTGCTGGGGACCTTTCCCAGCCCCATCTGGGAAGCTGAGCTATAGGGGATGAGCTGCTGACACCCCCCCGGCCCACCACAGCCAGTGGCAGTGATTCCAGGATTGGTCTGGCAGTGGTTTATCCAAATGTCATCGTCCCGTGTCCCCCCCCCAAAAATACCCTCCCCAGCACACACCAGCCACAGGCAGCCTG
>VZTM01018609.1:248-61010 GCA_013400555.1 Jacana jacana
GCTAGCTAGCTTGAAATCACCTCTTTTTCACAAGAAGCTCTGGGAAGGTTATTTACATAGCAGATTAACTGCAATGTGCTTAAATAACCCAAACATTCTCAAGTTTGTGGCTCCCTAACTTCATTTCTTAAAGATAAGTATCCTAAATATAGCATGTTCTTGTAGCCTAATTTATACCTGGTCTGTACTAGTCCACTGTCACTGTGTGTGGGTTATCCCACCCACACCTATAATGAGCAGCTGGCAAATGTGTTCCTATCTCAGAACCTGCACATCACTGAAGAGGTAGACAGAGCCCAGATTTGTATCATGTAGCTAGGAATATGTATTTACTGCCTCTGCCAGATAGCCTTGTCTTGGCCTTTTGTTGTCTGGAGTTTATTGTACCTTTTCCAGAAGAGTTGTATCCCTTACTTGTGACATTTGTGTTTCTTGAGACATTGGAAAAAGCGGATTTTGACGACATTGTTGAGGGAGGTTTGTCTTTGTGCAAGGAACCAAATTCCTTATTTCTATACCAATTCAGTTAAAAACAGAAGGAATAAAATACTTTGGCCATCAAAATAAAGAGCTAAAAAGAATTTAATTTGGTAGTTTTCTTTTTGTAGTAACCATCCAGGATTTAATTTTTTGCCTAAACCATATTTTAAGCTTTCTCGTGTAAGTGTCTGGGATTTGGGAAGATTAAGACTATGTGGCAGAACGTGTTCTTAATTTAAGACTGTTATTTTTTCATGGCATGCCAGTTACAACTTGAAATTATGCAGTTCTGTACATCTTCCCTAGGTTTTAGTACTTAGGAATAAAAAAATACTTATGAGAAGGTATAATTCTGTTCAGGCACAGATTCATACCATTAAATTTCTCTGACATATCTCATTGGCAATTTCTTGCTTCACTTTCAAAACTAACTTTGTGGAGCTCTGTTGAAGAAATATGAGATCTTCTGGGGCCAAATTGTACAAGGGTCCAAGTAATTAAATCAAGTTAATTTTCTCTTTGGTTAGAACCTGGTTGAAATCCCAGGGTGAATCCAGAATAACCCTAACGAAGCCAAAGTTCTACTAGAGGTCATATTGTCTTCTTTTAGTCTTTATATATTTGGTAGTAGAAAGTGCTTATTTACATTATGCTTTTAGGTAGTTGCAGCACTTTTGTAGAAATCCAATCAATGAAATCTGTTTCAGAAGATCTTTAATATGTGCATATTTTGCAGTCAAAACCACGGGTTAGATAATTAGGAGCCACACTATGGTGTATAGTTAAGTATTATGCTGCCTTTGATACAACTCAGATTGGTTATATACATATTTTTCCTGTAAGTATTAAATTAAAATTTAATTCTAATTTGGTATTCAGACAATTTGGGTGACAAAAATAGCTATTCAGAACATCTTGAGTGTTTATTTAATTTGTGTTGTTTCAATTTATTAAAGATAGTGCTAAAAATTTGACAAATATGATAAAAGCAAATTTTTAATGTCTTAGCATTTAGTGCTATACTACATGGCATTTAATCCCTAACTATGATATAGTTATTTTTCTACTTGGAAGGCTTGCTTTAGTCCGAATAATGGCAAATTGTACCAGCTTCTTAGTGTAAACCGTTGCTGTTGGCCAAGCGAACAGAACTGCTCTGTGGAAGTGCTGGCATGGTCCTGTCAAATAAACTCTGTGGAATGGACCTGGCTTTCATGGCACACTAACCCACCTCAACGGAAACCTCTAACGTAGTCTGCTGCTCTGGTGACTCAATAATACTTGCTTGATGATTGCACAGCTCAGCTAGGTTGAAATGACCTGTAAATCACACTCCACAGATTAGAAGGAGCTTCTTTATAAATAGCCCATGAGATGGTAGGTTCCCATGTAGGAATAACACCAGCTTTCACCTTGGTGAAAAGCTTTTGGGCAGCTGCAGCTGTAGGTGTAAGCCAAGTGTCACTGGAAAACTTTGAATAGTCTTATGCTTTGGAGAAGCCCATCAGTAGCTACAAAACTTAATTTTACTGGCTACAGAGTGGATATATGTTAAAAGGTGCCTTTCACTTTTTGCATCAAACACTGCAGTTGAGTAGGATTTTAAGCTGGTATGAACTGAAGCAGTTTATAAACACAACCTGAGCGAAGCTGAAGCAGTCCTGGTTTTCTGGTGCCCCCAGTGTGCAAATGTCCTCTGTCCCTGATCCCACGTCACCTCTGTCTTTTGCCAGGACTACTATTCCCTTATGGGAGACTGACTGAGTTTAAAACTCACCTCTGCTTCTTGGATAGTTTTAACCTGGATCAATTCCCTGAGCCAATTCACTGTGTGGTGAATTGAGCCATGAACCCTTCTGCCAGAGTAAGCAGAGGGCAAGAAGCTGCAAATAAAAAGAAAGGAGAAGAGACTGTGAATGGTTGTATTTTTTTAACAGTGAAGTGGGCTTATTCAGTTTTAAACTCCTCGTGGATCTATAGGATAAGTTCTTATTAGAACGTTCATGGTGTCTTCATAGGAAATTTGAAATCCTTTTAAGGAAGGGAAATGTGAAGGAAAGGAGGAATCATGATAGTCATATTCCTATAAGAGGGTATGAAGCTGTAAATTAGAAAATATATTGTGTGGCTCCCAAGGGAAAATAGCCAGTAATAAAGAATCAGTGCAATTGGTCTAACGCAGGGAGTGTAATGTATTAAACTGAGCTCGCAATGAGAGTAATTTCTGCTCTTTGCTATTACTTGGCACAGTAACTTGTAAAAGCTGGATCTCTCTGCAGTGTTCTGCCTCACCACCTAATCAGTCATCACAGAAGGCAAGGAAAGATTTGCTAAAAATTATTACATAATTAGAGAAGGGTATTACAGGGCTAAAAGTGGCTTTCTGTTTTCAATAATCTCTAATCAAATATCTGTCTGGCTATGAAGACTCTCAGGTAATCCCTCTTGCAGCAGATTACATTTTTAAAAATATCTGAGGCAACCAGTTGTTATATAGAGAAACATGTGGATGAGGCTTTTAAATGGTATCTTTAGACAGATACTTGAAATTTATATGTATATTGAAAAAAAAGATTCCAACAACTTTTAATTGTTACCATTGTGGATAATGAATATAGAAAATATACAATACTGGTCTAATGAATGGAATTAATCAGGAGTAGAGGTATTCCTTAGCATTAGTAGATGGGGTCTAATGCATGGGATAATGCTGGTGGGTTGCTTTTTGTGGCATTAGTGGCTTTTAATATTGCTGAAATATCTTTATTAAAAACACAGCTTGAAGTTTACTTACTTAACAAGGGGCTTTTCTAGAAAACTACCATGTCTTAATTTTATTCATCTCCCTTTGTTATGGTATTTTTCTTGATACCGGAATTATCGGGGTGAAGAATTTTCAAATTAAATATCAGGTTTATGTATGTGTGGAAGTTTTGGCTTGCTTTTCATCATCCTTTCCAACAAAGATGTTCAATTCTAAGTGATAGTTAAAAGCTTACTTGGATAAATTATACCGTAATCAATGTTTACAATGCTAGGAGGTTTTTGTGAGGTGCCTCAGGATCTGAATGTAGTGGACATGCTAGACGTGGTTAGTAAATGCTTTGTTCTTTGGGAATGTTTGTTCTTTTGTTCTTTACCAAAGTATTGATTTGAATTTATTAGAAAGAATTTCCCTAAATCTGTCTCACGAGACATTAAATGAAGGAGAGCCACCCAGCAGGTAGCCTGAATGAAGCTTAATATCGCGGCTTTGGATCTTCAATAATAACTGCACAAATTGAATGAGTCTCACTTTCAACACTGGATGTATTATGTGTAATGCAGCCTGTAGAATAGGTTTACAGAGTTAAGAAAGGTTTTGCTAAGGCTGGGGTTTGCCTAGTGTAACTGATTTCTTCAACCTCCTTCTGTAGTTAATTGCAAAAAAGTGATGTCTCCAGAGGCTCGTTCAGAAACAGCGAATGTGTCCCATTGAGTATGAGGAGAATTAGCCTCATGGCGCTGAAATTAGCCTTTTTGAATACTTCTCTAGGTGCCTCAAATCTTGCAAAGTTACTCTTACTGTCAGATATAGTAAAAGGGGGCTGCAAACCCAGAAGGCAAGGTGGCAAAATAAGATATAATTGTAAAAGCACAGACGTCTGCGTGCCAGGTTAATTGATCTTTTTCCTAAGCTGCATACAGAGCTTTCATTTCAAATGCCAAAAAGCAGTACCTTTGTTTGATTTTCTCACGTAAGGGAGTAGAAGGGTGGTTTCTATGCTGGTTCGTAAGGGCAAGTTGCACGCAAAGGTGCGCTGAGAGACCATTAGAACTTTTAGACCACAACAGCATTAAAATAACAGCGTTAATTTGCCTGCTTTTTGAGTGTTGCACAGTGAGCTGTGAAACAGATCCTAGCCTCACTTACTGCGAAAGTTTGAAGGAGTGTTGTGGATAAGGCAGTGCATTTTCACTGAAAAATGAAAAGAGAGTCTTACAAATCCATTTAAATCTTTACAAACCTGAGTCGTCTCCCCTCTTTCTCAGAAAATGATTAAGCAGACTCAGCAACCTCTCTCCCAAGAAGAACTAAAAATGAAGTGTAATGTGGCACCCTGCTCAGAAAACCCCGATTCAAACAATTAAGATTTAACAAGGTTATAAGTAACTCCTCTGTGAACTGTTTGGGCTTCATTAATCATTGGTTGCTCCTTCTAGCTCAGTTTAGGGCTATCAGTGTGTTGGCAGTGCTAAACATGGTATCGTTTTTTGTCTGGTCCCCAAACTGTTTGGAGCACTAAACACACTCTCAGAATTGAACATTTCTTTTCTAAAGTAGTCTCTAGGTGGCTTTCTTCTGCTCTTTGTTTCATTCATGATCCATACTCTGAAAAGAATATGATGTAAATGTAGGATGAGCCGTCCAAAGAGCATCCCTTTCGGAAAAAGGTCACTGCCCTTGTGAATCTGCTGGCTTTTCTTGCTTTCATTTATAGCTTCACTGTTTTATACATATACATAGGCCCGTTCCTCTGCTGTCAGCCAACATCTGTGAAACCCACAGGCCAAGAACGTGCTTCCTTTTCCCCGTAAGGGTTGAAGGAGAAGTGACACAGAGAGATAATGATGTATTACTTCTGTCTGGCCTTTCCTTGGCAGAAGGTTTAAACTCTTCCATGAACTGTATGCTGTCATAATGACGTCACATGATAGATTTCTGGGGCTTTGCTTTTTGCTGTTTGCTGCTATAAAAAACCAAACCAAAAAAGCTAGTTCTCAGGACAACAGTTAACAGTTTTCATCAGAAAACCATTCTATTTACCCCATGAGTCCCCACACATTTTGGCTGTTGCAAAATCCAAAAGAATCTTGACTCCAACGGGAAACAGTTCCCTTTGTTTCACAACCCCGGCTCATTTCCTGCGCAAGTTTTTTGGTAGTTGCAGTCTGGCAGTAGTCCTATAGAAAAGCGTGTGTATATGCATAAGCATGTTTGTTTTATCATAGGTGCAGTACTACAGAACTTGAGTTAGGGCTAGAGCCACAGTGCTAACTCTGGCAATTAGTAGCTTTGGGGTGCTTAACCTGGTAACTTTTGTTTTTCTTTTTGCTTGACACCTGGGGGGAAAGGAGGAAGAATGTATTCATGAACTGTATTCTGGGTTGGAGTATATGTTAATAGATACTGTTTTGTGGAAAAAAATGTACTCTCATTTCTGGTTTTGGTAGCACTGAAGGTACAACTACATATCTAGAATGTATGTCTGGCTCTTGCTTGCTTAGCCTTACAAAGTTCACAGACCCCATGAAAGAGTCCCTTTCCCTTCACTCCTACAATTTACCTTATGGCAGTAAACCCAGGAGGTGAACTTATTTCCCTTCCTGGTGGAAAATTCGACTGCTGCTACTTCACTGGAGCTTTGTTTCTAATGTGAAAATGAGCTAGTAGCCCACTGCTACTGGTTAAGGAGGGTGTAGCTGAGTATTAGAACAAAGCCTCTGAATGAGAGTGAATCAGTGACCCTAACTTTAGAGCTTCTCTGTGCTGTCCTCTCTCCATAAGGTCTGCAGGCTGTATACAGCATTCCTATGTTCTGTGTAACCAGCCAGAAGCAGCTTGTGATCTTAAATGCTTTAAAGAGAATGTTTGCTGCATGACACTACTGTGTACGTGGCTACCATGCAGCATAATGGAACAGGGATTTTAATATTTACAGCATGTTACGTAAATGCTGCCCTTCTGAGTATTTTCTAAATCCTCTTAGCATTTAAGTGACAGCTTTGATTCTTTTTTGGTTTGGTTTTTTTTAATAAAATCAGACTTTTCATTTATCCAGCTAAGTTTGGTAAACAAAAGATGTTTAATGCTTCCTTTCATGTAGGCAGATTCTTGTATTTAAGGGTTTATCTTTGTGCACTTAAGCTTATTAGGTTCCTGGGTAACTATTTTTAAAAAGCTGACTTTGCAACAGCAATGCACGGTGCAGAGGTGGCCTTTGGAATTTTCTGTGCTTTGCCAGTGCATACTGTGAATAGATAAGCTCCAAAGGATTGCCATAAGCAGAGCAGTGTGGGCTATGGTAAGCAAATATCACATGGATATTTGAATTGTATTTTGGCATACACATAGTCAGTAGCAGAGATTTTGGGGTTTGGTTTGTGTGTGTACACATGTGTATGCACATACACACTCCTTTTAAAATTCGAGTGAGATGAGGAATTGTGCTGTGGGAATAAAAAGAAGGAGAAATATGGCAAAGTTCTGGATAGCTATGGGGATTTATTCTTTAAAACTCTAGAACCAAAGGTAGTTTGCACTCTGCTTTGATTGTGCTCTGTCATCTATTTTTAATAAAGTGGTAGATGAAGGTATTCACAACATCTCAAAACGCTTCTGAAGGCTGACAGAAGTGTGATGCAGAAGACCTGGCAGGCGGAAAGGTGGTGGGGAGCTTCTGACTTGATTTGGCTCTTTGTATTTCAGGATGTGTGAGATTTGGGGTGTCAGTTTGGGGGAGGCTTTGTGGGTTGTTGGTTTCTTTTTTTTTTTTTTTTTCTTCTGGGGAAGCAAGACAGGTAAGAAAGAGGTTCAAAATGCCTGCGAGTCATTCAGAAATACACTTCCTGCAAATTTAAAAGCTAAGACCTTGGTGGCTTTGTGGCAGTGTTATGTGTGGAGACCTTCATGTTTGCCAGGTGTGCTGCAGAGGGCTGGTGTGTGTGTACGGTACGTTTGCATTCGTGTTACTGTTGCTTGCAGGTGACTGTGGAAGAAGTGATGGCTACTACTGCGTACCTGGATCTCTTTCTGCGCAGCGTTTCCGAGCCAGCCCTCCTCAAGATCTTCCTCCGTTTTATTCTGCTGCACCGACACGAGAACGTGCACATCCTGGATACGCTCACCAGCCGAATCAACACACCGTTCCGGGTAAGGCAGGCGGGAGGGAAGCTCAGGTACTCGGCACGGACGTAGGTTAAATACTTAGAACCTGTTTAACTTCTCCCCCCAGCCAAATGGGTCATTTTTCCTCTCCCTCGATTATTTTTTGTGAGTGTGATGACATTTATCTACCACTATACTAAGTTGATAAAGGTGTGAGGAGGTTTCATGCATACAGGAAATGAGATAGAGGGAGATGAGGGCTTCTGGAAGTCTGGATTCTGTTAAAAGAATAAAGGCAAATTTGGAAGTATTTTTATTCTGGATACTGCTGAATTAGTGCTGCCGTAGACAACTCGCCCTGGGACTTACACTTGTGGTGAGGAGCACTATTGCTCTTTGGTGCTTTGCCAAGCAATTAGCATTTTCAAATAGTACTTGTGGGAGATGATGGAAGCCCTACAAGGATGCCTCCAAATTTATCCAAGCTGTGAATTGCAATATTGCCAATATATTGCTCAGAAATCAGGTCTGTATTGTTGTAGCACATTTGCTTAACCACAATGTTGCCTGCTTTCTTCTTTGAATAAAAGAAGGCACTTTTTTGCTCAAGTGATCAGGTTGCTGCTTCCTGTTCGTTGCCTTCGCTCCCCTGTGTAGTAAGGTCTATCTCAAATTTGCAGGAAGCCCCTTCTCGGCCCAGGCACAATGCAGCACAGTGGCTGGAGAGCTACCTGACAGAGAGAGCGTAGTCACCTTTGCTAACAGTTGGATCTTCTGGCAGAAAGAATGACTACTTGTTGCTCTGGACTGCCCTCCTGAGCCTTGCTTGACTGACAGTCTTGGCTGAATCTTGTGTGACGCGCAGCTTCGTGGATGAAATAAAGAATATAGGTTTAGTGCAGGTACAAGAGGAGTCAGAACACCAGCACGTGCATTAAATCTGCGTATTAGGGACAGTAGCTTCAAATGAAATTTGTTTTGAAATGTGAGTGCATGCAAATACAGATATATGTTGCTGTTACTGCATTTCTAACATGGATTAACTCTGAAAACTGAAACCGCTTCTGTCGACAAAAATGCAAATGCTGTTGTCTCTGCTAATCATTAATTACTGTTCCATAGACAAACGAGATGGGAATTGTAAAGAATTCTGCAGCCCTGAAGAGCTCAGGATCTCAGCCAAAATGGTTCGGGGACGCTAAATGAGTTTTCTGCAGTATAGCTCGGCCAAGTGCAAAAGCCAGAACTGCAGTCTTCTGTGTTTCCGTAGCACAAAGGCTGCACACATTATTATTGATGAAAACACTTATTAATAATTCACAGAGTTAAACATACATGCAGACAGGTGGCAAAAAGGGCTCGTGAAAAATACTATCCTCTTTGTCTCCTAAGCATACATTAAATCTTTTCACAAAATACAAAAATAGACTAGCTTTACTTATTCAGATGATTCCTGATCTGCAATATGGTTGCAGAGACAAGTGAGAAATGTTGCCCTACAAACTGAAGTTTCCTAAATGCAGGCAAATTTAAGGCAGTAGCAGTTTTTTGGAACTTTAACAGTGTGAAGAAAAGTTAGACTTGGCTCTTGGTACATTTCAGAGAGGAGACTGGAATTTTCCTCTGTCCTTTCGTGTAAGGATCTGGCTTCTTCCAAAAGCTTATTTTGAAGCTCTTAACTCCTGTTCCTACCAAGAACTCCACTTCCCTTTATTTCTTCTGCTTGTGCCCTTTTACTTTCTTCATCTATTTCTGTAGATGTGAGGTCTTGGACAAGCTAGCACCTTCCTCCTGTTGGCCCCCTAAGGCAGTCAGTGAACAGTGGTGACAGGGCAAGAAGTTTGAGCTCCTCCGCTTCATGGCAAGTGAGCTCATGAGCGTTCCTTGGTTCCCTTCTCTCTGCTCTTTCCTTTCTCTTGTTCTTCCCTGAGTGTTAGTTCAATGACCAAACTAGGTAAGGCAATCAGAGAAACTTCATTTTTCAAGTGAAATTCACTTGAACTTGCTGTTTAACTGTTCCACAGATATACCTACCAGGAAAAGGAAAATACGTGTATGTGTGTATGTATATATTTTCAAGAAATACACATATTCACCTGGTCTTGGTTGCCACAGGCAGCAAATCCTATTGTAGGGGAGCCAAGTTACTCATCACGTAAGAGAGAACCAGAAATGATGAAACAGAGCCTTTAAGATGACGTTCTTGAGAAAGTACAGGCTGGAGAGAGAAACATAACAACATGCTGCTGCAGGGCTAGGATAGAGCGTTTTAACAGTGGGAGTGAGAGGAGAGAAGAGGAGGAAATTCCATAGTGTGGAAGAGAAGCCATGCCCACGCAGGATGCTGCATTTAATCCTGAATGAATTCCAAAGGATGTCTAGTGACTGAAAAAATGAGGTAGAGAGATACCTGTAGCTTTTCACTTATTTTGTCCTAAGCAGTTTCTTTTGTTAGCTACTGAAAAGTGCAATGAATGTAATGTATTAATTGTTTCAGTTTACATAATTAATATACGGAGAGGCAAGATTTAAACATCAGCTTGAAAATCTAGCAGAGGCTCAGTTTATACTAAGTAGTTCCCTCAAGAGTCAGCCTGGTCTGGGAGTCTAAGCCAGCTGTGAGGTACTGTTTCCAGGAGAGAGAAGTGCAGGAGAATGTGTCCAAGAAAATATGCATTAAAAGGCAGGGAGAGGGTGTGGTCCATGAAAACCAACGAAAGCTTAAGGCTGATGCTTCTGTGATGTTGGACATAACTGTGTGCTGTAGCAAGCATCTGGCAGGTAGACATATACTGTGTGAGAGCTTTTCAAGTGTTGTATGTCTAATTAGTGACCAAAAGAGCCTGTAGAAGTCCCTGTTTCTAGTCTGCCCTAAAGCCAGTGTGAAAGTGAGATGCCTGTCATGGAAATGGGTACCATTTTTGTCCCTGCTGATTGTGACTACCGAAATACCTAGATATGGGCATATTTGATCAGACCTTTGCCAAAAAGGCAAAAATGCAATTCCAGTGAGGCATCCTATTTTTCTTTCCTTTCTCCTGATCTTGCAGAAAGGATCTTCACACCTTGCTATGGTTCCCAGTGGTTCAAGTGACCTGTGATGGAGAGATTGAACACTCCGTTCGGAATAGAGTCTGATAAAAATAACTTGTCTGGTCCTGGTCTGTGTCAGTACATTAAGTTACATGTATAGAAACATTCAGCTTCTTAATGTGTAGAACACTAATCATTCCTTGTATTTAAAGGAAGAGAAACTTGATAAGGTTATAACTTTTCTTTCAGAAAAGACATTTAGTTGGTTGAAATTCCATGTCAGAGGTAAAAATTAACACACTGTCTTGGAAGTTACAAGGTTCACTTCATGCTGAGTTAAATTAAATTAATAAATTTGAAAAATAATACAGAATACTAAAAGGTAAATGACTGTTTGGGTTTTTTAAAAATAGCTTATTTAAAGACAACCTCTGGATTGTGTTTTGTTAAAATGTAACACGTTACTTGTTAGGAGCTCTGGACAACTTTAAAAAAAACCCAAAGAAACTCATAGAGGTGCTGACAAAATGAAATATCATGCTAACAGGGGCTTATAAAGCATGATGTTCCAGCAGAGCCATTTTCTAATGTAGTATGCAGGGACGATTGGAAAAGTACAATTTCCAGATGAAAAACTGACAACATGTATCATTTTCCAGCTCTGTGTGGTCTCCCTGGCATTATTCAGAACGCTCATTGGCTTGCATTGTGAAGATGTGATGTTACAGCTGATTTTAAGGTAAAGCCCAAACTCCTTTTTCCACTCTTCTTCCTAATTCTGGGACATACATTCTCGCCTGTGGATGCAGAGCTGAATGAGAGTACTCCAAGAGAGCAGAAATCCAAGCAACTACAGAGATAAGAATATTTATAGTCCTGACAAATGCCTACCAGACCTGAGGAAGTGTGATTTACCTCCTGTGATCTTCAGGAGCAAGAGATTTTTCTTGTGATTTATTTCTATAAAAGTGAGAGAAGAGAAGCAAAGAATATATTTATCACCTCCAAACTGCTTATTCCCTGCTTCTAAATGTATAATTCTTCTCTCCTGTATGTTTTCTCTGGTGTATTGTAAACTGATACAGAGCTATAGGCTTGTTTGCAGCTTCCGCCTTCTTTCTTGTTGTTTTCCACCTCTTTGATTCCTCTCTCCCTGAGCATACTGCAGGTTCTCGACCTGTTGTGGGTATCTTGGTACACAGTGTACCAAATGCATCGATTATTTTTGCTTTTAACTGATAGTCCTATGTGTTGCTTCAGACTACTCATAATTTTGGTGTGTGCATTAGATGAAAATGGATTATTTGTTTGGAAATATTGGCATAACTAAATTGAGCTTCTAGCCCTGTAGATCACGTGAACATTTCAGATACTGTCTGTCCCTCCAGCCACAGGCATTACAGTGAAATTCCCTAATCTCTGGGTGTTGTGCCTGGGAATGCTGTTAGGACCTCTGTGAACTCCAGTACATAGCCATTCTAACAGCAGTAGAGTGCTGCATTTAGTCTTCTTTCTGTTTATTTAGGGAATCCTTTAGAATTTGTTGGCATTTTAAATGGCAAAACAGCCGTCCGGTTACCACTGAGGCTCTTAACAAAGTGCTCTTAAAAAGTTGAACAGAAGCACTCTAAAGAAGACTGTGCTCCCCCTGTTCCTTGTACCCCCATAGCTTATTCCCTCCTCTGCCTGAGAGCTCAGTCAATATCTGGTCCAGTAGAACACCTTGATGACCCTTCCCTCCTTTTTGCTGGTTGTGTGCCTGGTACATATGAACCCTCTCTCTCTCTGGATTTCCCAGGAAAACTAGTAAATTAAGGATTCTGAGACAGAATTTATTCATAGTGGGACCAAACCACCTTGCTGGCCTTTGACATCTGCCCATCCCACACTTCCTCTGTCCCTTCTTACAGCAAATTTGCTCTGACCTGCCAAGGATTGTTCACTTTCCTGTTCTGGTGCCACTGACCTCCTCTCTCTGTTTGTCACAACAGTCCCTCAATCAAGCTGCAGCTTTGCAATATAAGGAGTCAGGGTTTCATGCCCGTGAGAGGTTCAGAGTATGGATCACTGTCAGGATGATTGTTACAGTTTCTTTTCATTTGCAGAGGGCAGGAAGGTGGGAAGGGACTGTTGTATCTGGTTGCTTTCTCCAACTTGAAAGGATGATGAAGTAATGGTAGACCCTGCTGTTTCAGGTATCTCATCCCCTGTAACCACATGATGGTGAGCCAGCGCCGGGCTGTGAAAGAGAGAGACTGTTACTCTGTATCTGCTGCAAAACTGCTTGCCCTGACACCAGTCTGCTGCTCCACTGGGATCACCTTGACACTTGAAAGCCACGAAAAAGATTATATCCTATGGACAAAAGCAGCACAGACTAAAGGTAATTGGTGCTCAGGGGAAGACCAGGTCATGAACATGAGTGATTTGGTAGCAGCTTATGGGAGGAGGTGGGCAAGGATGCAAGGGGGAAGAAATGTGGGCAAGAATAAACTGGTAAGCCTGAGCCAGAAAACTTATTTAATTTCACCTGTGTGTTCAGGTCTATTGAAATTGTAACACCTATCTAACTTGAATATGCATTCATGAAAGTAATGTACAGATACATGAGCGCAGAGGGGTCAGTGTTGTTTCAAGGTTTGAATGCAGGCTGGTCTCTTGGAAATCTGAGCTGCAGGAACAAGTCATTTATGTTTATGAGTAAATCTCTTAATCTTTATGCTTTCATCTTCCTGCCTTATTGGATGCTTGGGACTAAAGACTCTACCTGCTATGTCTGTCTAGTGGGTGCCTTGCTAGAGAACTTGTGGGTTGTTTTATTATGTCATGGTATGAGTAATCTTTACTTTCAGATTCTGGTAGACGCTCTTCTGAATCTACTTGCATTGTGGAGTGTGGAAAAGCTGTGGACATCAGCTACTTGCAGTATTTGGCAGAGGCTCAAGAAGCCATCCTTCGGTGTCTGAAAGATTGTAAGGTTTGGTCGGCCTCATATGATGGAGTAAACCCCGATCCAGACACCTTTATCCAAACACTGGCTGAGGAGAACAGTACAGATGTGGAACACCCCATGTTTCGGCTCCAGCAAAGGACACCAAGCACATGTAGCTCCTCTCAAGTAACTCCATTCAGTGAGAAGATGCAGTTGGAGCTAGAATGGGATGATAGTTATGACACAGGGATTTCTCCTGGTTCTGATGTGAGCTCACCACAACCATATGATGACCTGGGAAGCACAGAGGTGCAGCTACCTGCAGAGCCACCAAAACACATTCAAGAAATGAAAAAAAGTGCTATTATGCTCATCAAAGGATCTTACATAGAGGAATCAGACTTTCAGGATGATGTTATAGTTTACAGGTTATGTGCCCAGAAGGATACTCAAGATGATGACAACTCCAAGGAGAAAACTTTAAACGTAGCCAGAGAACATGAGGTCCAAAGCCAGCCTGTAGTCAACGGGCCTCTTGCAAAGAGCCAGCTGGAAAAGGACTTGGATGAGCACAGTAAGAGAAATTCAAGCTTGACTCAAGGTGTAATGAAAGAACAAATAAACCAGAAAATGATGGAGATTGATCCACAGCCAGACTTAGAGTTGGAGCTTTCCCCTCAGGAGGCAGATCGTAACGTAAGCGTAAGGCTGCTGAGCACAGATGGTGAGGATTTCATTGCACAGTATGAGAAAATTATTAAGGAACTGGATCCAAACACTGCAACCTTGGAGGAGCAGAAGCTGGATACTCCTGACCCTGTCTCTCCTGCAGAAGAGGAGGAAGACTTTGAGAATTTCTCAGCAGACACCCCTTCTGCAGAGAGCATTTCATCTCCCTTTGGACCAAAGGAGGCTGTCTCTCCCAGGCACGCCGCCGGGAGCCAGAGTGCTCCATTTACAGGTGGAATGTCCTGTCAATTCCATACGTAACAAACGCAGGCGGGTGTGGTGGTTACGGGTGGCTCAATGAGCTCAGGCTGTGTGGCACACTGAGCGAGCACAGAGCAAGGAACACTCCTGGCACTCGTGGAGGTATCACCCAAATAGCTGAGGCCAGCCCAAGGGCAGTGAAAGATCCAACGTGAATGTAGAGCAGAGTGGTCAGTGTGGTGACAGCAGATGATGGGTTCTCAGGGGTGGTTTTGGCTGCTCGTGTTTTGTAATTGTTTAGAACCTTGTGCGGGGGTTACATCGTTTGTGTGTGAGAGCTCCATCATTCCTCGAGAAGGCTTTTGCAGTCGAAAGGGGATTGGAGCAACAGGTCTAGTATACAGAGCCCAGGTAAAGAATTTGTTTTCCTGGTGGCTGTCATCTCTGATGTGATGGATGTGGTATCCCCTGGCGATGGTTTTTTCCCCTCTCTGCTGTTTCACGTTTTAGCACGAGGTGGCAGCACGGGTGCCTGTCTCCATGCCCTGCCCTGGCGTCCTTTGCCTCCCCTCCAGAGCCAGGCCTGCCCTCCCCGCTGGCCTGCTTCCCCGTCAGGTGCCAGGCAGCAATTTAACCTTGGTCTCCGCAGACTGGCCAAGGCATTCAGGAATGACAGTGCTACCGGAGGTTAGAATGGGCTTTTGATCTCTACTTGTACAGCTCCTTGCACCGTGGGCTCCTGATCTGTAATTAGGTCTCCTAGAGACCATGGTAATGCAAATAATAAAAATAATAGTGTGACTAGGTTTCCTCATCCAAAACAAGACCTCTATAAAATGGCATCTCGTTCATTTGAAGGCTGGGAGAAAACATTAATTTGTGTCCATTGAAATGCAGCCTTTTCTGGTCAGCTGTGGCCAGCATGCCTGGCACTGCTGCTTAATTGAAAAATCCAACCTGTTTTTCAATCAATTTGCTATTTTTCTGTGGTGGCCATTTCCTTGTTCCAGACACTAATCGCATTTGGACCTTTCTGAGTCCCGTTAGCTGTTGTCAAATGTGGCTCAAAAACGTTGTCTCTGTCTTATTCTTCATCTTCATCTAGTCCCTCCTTACATTTGTTCCTTTCCAAAAACCCACATCAAAACCACCCCCTCAAAAAACAAATCTACAAAAAAAATCCCATAACAGAGCAAAACAAACTAAACACAGAACACGGAAAGCCTTGCTGGTTGCTGACCATCCACAGCATGTGTTGCTCCTGGGCTGCTTCCCTTGCTTGAACGGAGATCTCAGTGATTGCAAGCAAGGAGCTGCTCCTAGCAATGCCTCAGAAGTGTTGAGATTGCAGTGCCTTTCCCATATACTAATACATTTAATTTGGAATGCTCTATTATGTTTGTAGATGTGTGTGATAAGGATTTTTGGTTGATTACACTGTTTTGGGAAGCTGCCATGGGATGGGGCTTCTCTCTGCAGAATCAAATGACCAGAGAGTTTCCCACGCCCAGTAAGTGTCAGCAGGGCAAAGATGCTCTCTTCAGGCCCATGAATCCATGAAGAAAATGTCCTAGTGGTGTCTGTATCCAATTTAAAAGCATTAAACACTATCATCCCTGTGTTCCCCTGAGCGAGAAAGAATGTAGTGTGCAGGAAGAGGAATTTTTATCACACACCCCCCACCCTCCGCCTCCCCCACTCCCTCCCTGCAGCGCCAGCGAGTGCTTGACTTCATGGCCACATAGTGATGCACAGTCAGGAAAGGAATAATTTTCTGACTTCTTGTCTGTTTACCCCGTTTCTTGGGGGAGAAAAAGTCACTCTACCACTGAGAATTTTTTAAATATATCCTGGTAACCTCTCTTGCAAGTGGCATTACAATAACAAGAGCTGGCTCCATCTTTACCTACTCAGCTTTGAAGGGTGACCCAGAGGGGAGAGAAAGAGTGAGATATCTCAACTCCTTCTCCTAAAATCCCTCTTGATACAGTGGAGCTCCCGCTACACAGTGGTTCTCAGGAGCTCTGTGAAAATGTCTCCATGAACAGGGAAGCAGTAGATCATGTTAGAACATGAAAAACTGTATCTCAACCAAAGGTTTTGGGGCTGCTGCATTGAGTGCCAGGCAGTGGGGGATTCCTTCAGGATGTGATATCAACTTCCGCTCCGGTGGCTGAGATGGTGGTTGAAAGGTAGAAGCCACATAAAGCCTTGTCCACACTGGCCCTCCTACTTTTCCTGTTGTGAGCGGAGCTGTGCAGGCGTTAGCCATGACAGAGGAGTCTTGAGGGAGTGGTCGCTTTGTACTCACAATCGCTGTAAAACGTGATAGGCTTTGACCTTCAGCGGTGCTCTGTTAGGTGAGGTAATGCAGGCATTTCTCGTTTGATCCTTACTGTTGCACTGGTCCAGCCCTGGTTTAGCCTCTGCCATAGTTCACAGCAGGCTTATTAAAATGGGCTAAACTATGCCCAGTTAGCCCAACTGGCAGCCACTTGCTGGCTGAGGGCAGTTGGAATGGGATGGGATTGCGGCCACCTGCTCGACCCTGGGAATGTCTGTGGCGCCCACGGCATTGGTGCCACAACTAGGGTGGGATGTTCAAAGTTAGCAGTGCTGTAACCATGTCACCCGGGGATCCCTCTGCCTGGTTCCTCTGGCTTTTGCCCAGCCAGAACGGTGGGGAGGGGCTGGGTGTGAGACGAGGGGTGTGCCTAAGGCGCTGCTTGTGACCGGGTCACTCCCACCGGCTCTGCCGTCTAACGACCTGTATTACCCGCTTCAGGTCACCCTCAGCCTGGCAAAGGTTTCCTCAGCTTGGACACTAAGGGTCTGGGTACTGTCCTGGTAAATGCCACTGTATTTCAGTGCTCATCCCGCAGCATGAATACACAAACTAAAGCTATTATTTAATGGTGACATTTATAGGAGAAAGCCTACACCTACCAATAATTCCACTTATAAATCTATTTTAATGTCGTCTGTGCTTTGTGTGACTGTTTGCAGCACTGAAAATGCCTTGTCTTGTGCTGTGAACTATCCCAGGGCTTGATTTTTATGTTTAGAGTAGCATTTTCATATTTTCTTTAGAAGAGCACCAGTTTTTGGTAAGACAAAGCTAGCTATCATTTAACTTCACCTAATCCTTTCACAGAAGTCGGGCACACGTGTAAAAAGGGCAGATTCTGTTTGTGTGGGAACAAGTGGTCCCATTCTAATTAACTTCAAGGGGAATAGATGAGTAGACCGTAACATCCTGGGCTAAATCCTCATTGGCACATGTAGAGCAGAATAGTCAAATGGCATGTTAAATATGCCATTAATGTCAACTCATTGGCTACCAAGTGAAAGTGCTTCTACTCATGAAAGCTTTTAACACCTCTGTTAAGTCTATGCTGTCTGCTCAGACACAGTTTGGGGTTTCTCCCTGCTGGCTTTTATTAGTGTGTGGGAGGTCCGGTTTTGTTGGTTTTGATGGTGAAAATTGCTTTTAAATGCCTGTTATCCTACATCTTAGCATTGTTTCTTCTGTGAAAACAAAAGCATTGGTTCCTTCTCCTTTTCTTGCAGGACCGTTCATCAGCGTAGTGTTGTCAAAGCTGGAGAACATGCTGGAGAATTCCTTGCATGTAAATTTGCTGCTTATTGGGATTATCACTCAGCTGGCAAGTTATCCACAGCCTCTCCTTCGCTCCTTTCTGCTCAACACCAACATGGTGTTTCAGCCCAGTGTGCGGTCACTTTACCAGGTATTTGGCCACAAGCGTTAGTCACGAGCATTTCTGAACAGTATTTTTGGTGTCTCATTAAACTTCATGTTAGCTCTTTTCAGGTCCACCTGTTGCTTTCCCACCTGTCTGAGAGCCTCTTATCTCATTTCCATGTTCTAATTACGCTTGTGCAAAGGGCTGGAAATTCTGTAGGACCATAAGTTTTGTCGTAACTCTATTTTAATGTGGCCGCAGAAGGCCCGAGTCTGTGGCTGCTCTGGGAGCAAGAGAGGAAGAAGTAATTGTTGCTGTTGCTTTGGCAGGTGCTGGCATCTGTGAAAAATAAAATTGAACATTTTGCTTCCATTGAAAAAGACTTCCCAGGTCTTCTGCTGGAGGCCCAACAGTACTTGCTTTTTCGTGTGGACATGTCTGATGGGGCGGAAGAGTTGCTAACCAAAGGTAAATGGTAACCGCGCTGGGAGGAGCGCTGGGTGGAATGGCTCACCAGTCACCTTCCTGGTTTCCTACGGCACGATGAAAAGGAGGTGTGGTGCATTGGGAATATCATTAACCAGATGGACCCTTCCGACTTCAAACTGATGGCGCTCAGTAGGCCACAGTATATGGGTCTATTTGGATAGTCTTTGCTCTTTAGAAGCTTTTATTTGCTACAGAAAATGCCTGTTCAGGGGAGTAACAGAATCGGCTCTTGGCTCGCTGTCAGTTTGGCCACAAACAAACTTGCTTTCAAGGCATGAGGTGAGATGGCATATGTGCATGATTTCATTTTATTTTTAGCCTGACCTTCAGCTAGTCATTGGTTCTTTTCTGATAAATGCTAGGGAGGACAGGAGTCCGGAATGAATTGGTTTCTGCAACAATTGAATAAGGCTTCCTATTTGGGATGCTACTGAAGGAGACAGATATTAGCCAGAAAAATTGTGCTTTCTTGAATGAAAAACAAAATAGAAAAAGTTGGGTGGAGGGTATAAAAGGCAGGACACTTGGAGAGCAGTGGGGAATTAAACAGGTATCATGCCAACAAGGCAGCTTTCCAGGGGGACTTCTGTAACATCTGCTGCTTCTCAGGCACAGCACACGCTACACCTGCCTTGACATTACCAGTATTTACAGGGACATGGGGGGAGCTACTGGAAATAAGCAAAATGAAGACTCTTATGTTCTGACTTAGCACTTGGCCGATGCAGCCAGGCAGCTGGAAGGGTTGGGGCTCTGCCCTGGGGCTCAGCGTGCTGCTGAGCAGGCAGGCTTGGGTGCAGGTTTCCCTTAAAAGTCAGCTTCCCACGCGATGGGTATGTGTGGAATTTGATGAGAGCAGTGACTGAGCCGATTAAGACCAGGCTTGGCAACAGGGTTCAAGAGAGGCTGCATTTACAGGTGCGTGCCTGCTCCTCCTTGGGTGTCATTAATAACCACCCGCTCTGCCTGTGCCTCCGGGAACTCATCGATACTTCCCTTGGATTTCCAGAGGTGTGAAAAGCAGGACTTTTTATGTGCCATTTTAATTGTGTTTTCATTTTCCAAAGCTCTGAATAATAATTTACCTAGTTTCTAGGCAGCAAGGTATGTGTTTCTAAGGTCTGCAGTACATCTAGTCTATAAAATTATGATCTTGCTAAGGCTGCTTATTGAAAAATTAGTCTGTGGAAGGCACCTGCTGTAATGGCTGTGCATTGCAGATAGCGGTTCCCGTTTAGGCTCTACTTTCTGGTGCCATAGATGACAGAGCCTTACAATTAGATGGTATTGTAGCTAACATGTGGGAGATGTGATTAGGAGGCAACATTTAGTGTCCTGTTTTTCAGCTGCTGGCAAAAAGAGCTTTTATATAATCCATCCCAATGGCATTTATTTATGCTTCCTGTTTTACGTCAGTTTTCTTCTGTGGGCTTCAGAATTTGCCAGGTTGACTCACACCGGTCATTATTTGGGAATTGGAAACAAGGCTGCTTAGTCATCCTGTTGGTACATTTTCTTCTGTGTTGTGGCAACTCCTGCAAAGAAAGCATTTCTTGACAAATAGATGGAGAGTAAATAAATGTCTGGATAACTGCAGACTTGGTCCTCAACAAGGCTGGTGGTGCAAGTAATCAAACTGTAATTCTTGGGGCAAGTTGGCTCCATAGTCCATCAGCTCGTGCTAGTTCATTACATTGAAAAGTGCAAGGTAGGAACTGCTACAATAATGGTAAAAGAAAAATAAAAAGAAGAGGAGCTCCCATCGGATTTCTTTGCATTAGCTTGAACACCACCTTTTGAGCTCCATGCAAATCAGTTGTTCCCACTCCCAGACGGAAGCGGTGAGTAACCCCCAGGGTTTCTCTAGGAGTCTGAGCATAACTGCAATCACACCAGAAAACGGAACCCAGGCTTTGTGGGGGACATAAATGTAAAGCCTTAATATTCCAGAACATTCCCTTTCTCTTGACACAGTGATGATCTCTGAAGGTGTTTGAGCAGAAATGGATGATTTGTTACTTTCTGCTTGCAGCGGTATGTGGTTTTCTTCCAGAGCAGCACGGGTTCTGGGTAGGGATGTAGAGCTGTTGTGATGTAGGTCCCCTGTGAAACGCTGCCCTTCTTTCAGTGCACTGGTACTAATATCTCCAGAGTACTCATTTTCTCAATTTCTCAATTGTACCGTTCAGTGCATCCTCACCCTAGAAAGAAGGGGACAATCCTGGTCAAAGAGAAAAATCAAATCTCTTATCCCTAGACCAGCTTTCAGTGCTTTTTTTCCTTTGGTGCTGCTTCCCCCCCCGCCCCCCCAGTAAGCAGTTAAGTCTAAATGAAAAGGTTTTTAGGGAAATATATCAATTTCTATGCTTTTTGAAGAGAAGCGTTAAAACCAAAGAAGCTTTGACAGTATAACAGCATCCTGGTTATACTGGCTAAACGATTTAGAAAACTTAAAATATTAATTATGAAACATTTTGATGTTAGAAAAATCTAAAAAAAAGTCTTCAAGGGAAGCTGAAAACTTTATCTTTTCATTGTAATTCATAATTTAAGTTGTTTTTCCTTCCACAGTCAGAATTTTTCACAGAACTGAAATTCCTGTACTCTGTCTCTAGTAGATAAAAATTTGTAGAATAACGGTATGAATGATGGATAAGTCTGGAGTTGGAAAGGGTTTTTTTTGAACCTGGAGAAGCACAACCCTGTTAGATGGTTAAGATGAAATTTCCTTCGGAGTATTTGGAAGTGTGCAGTAATTCCCCAGCGCCGCAGGTGAACCACAGGGAAGAAGGCAAACGTGCAGAGGGGCTGCTGCTCTGCTGCCTGGGTTGAGGTGTCCGTGTCCAGCTGCGGGGTCCCTTCACCAGCTTGCAGAGGTTTCCCAGGAAGGGTGGTGCAACCGGAGACTGAGGTGTTTTAACATAAACTGCATACATTCAAGGGAAGCCTCTTCTTCCTGCAGCCGTGTGGCGCTTGGCCTATCTGCAGTACAGGAGTCAATGGGACAGTCCTGTAGTGTTGTTTATTTTCTGATGATTTACTTAGCTCCTGAGAACACCCTCTGGTAAGTTAGACAGGATTTATCTGTCTCCACGTCTCTCCTCGGTGACATCTTGTGGAGTGAGTTCTGCAAATTAATTTTTCTTCCTAAAGTATTTATTTCCATTGGTGTTACATTTAGTCACCTTTTTAGTTTCACTTAATTAATTATCATTTAATTAAAGTGCAGTTCTGCTTCAGGTTGAAACAAGGAGCAACAGATTGAAATTTAAGTGCTGCTGCCAGCGTAATTCCATGCGTTCTGATGCTGAAGCCCGCAGCTTCTGACCTCTGGCAGCAGAGATCACATAGCAGAGCACAGTTTTTAACGTTTGGTTGCTTTACAGGGAGGCAAAGGTGTAGGTAGTGGGGTTACAGATGGCGAAAAACCAAATTTTCAAATGGTTTTTTTTTCCGTGGTTTCTAGCTTGATTCAAACTCCCATGGCGATGTGGTAGCTCGGCATCAAACCCAGCTACGCGGTGGTTCACGGGGAGAGGAGAGAGAAAAGTAAAGTCCAACCGGTATTTTGATCTGGGGGAGGGCTAGAGCACAGTTACCACTTAAATTGAGAGGACCATGCTGGGTCTAGATGGGTAGATATTATCTGCTGTTTCATAAGGTAAATCCATATTACGCTTTCCCTTGACTCCTCTTCTGCCCACGAATTTCTCTCATCAGAGCTGGAACTGAATAATATATAACCTGGGGAAAGATGGCTAATAAAAAATGCAGTGTAATCAGGTCATGTAGAACTTTAAAATGTTGGATTAGTAGAGTATCTCCCTGCATGGTCTGGGTACTGCAAAGTACAGCTCTGGACAACAGTCTTGTCAGCTGGGGTTGGACCCTGCACAAATACTGCCTGTGCTTAATACACCGACTCTTATTTTGATCCTTTTCCTTTTCTCTCCTCCCCTTTCTTCCCGGCTTTAGGTAATGCCCAGCACAGCAGCAGCACCGGGAAAGGAAGGAACCTCCCTGAGGCTTACCCAGCTGTACTCCAGCCTTTCCTGGGGCAGAAAGGAAAGAGAGGCCTGGCTCATCCCGGCCTTCCCGCCCACGTGAGGAATGCCGTACTCGCAGCTGCCCTCTTCCCAGAGTTCCTGAAGGAGCTGGCAGCACTCGCCCAGGAACATTCCATTTTATGTTACAAAATACTAGGGGACTTTGAGGATTATTATTAGCGGGTTTTTTAAACAGGTTTTAAAAAAACCTTTTGGAGTTTAAAGAGATTTCTAATGCAAAGCTGCTTTCAAGAGAAGGTCGTACTTCAATATTTCCTGAAAATACTTGATTTGAAGGGGGAAGGAGGCAAAATGTTCTTCCACCTTACCTTATACTAGGCCTTATAATTTCCCTTTGTGCTCCATAATTTATTTGAGAGATCTCTGGTACTGCTCCATCTCCTCCTCTTCACACAGCCACCCTTTAGTGTCGCTGATTCCTGCTGCGCATTTCTGCAGAGACACTCGCAGGTTGGCTAAGAGAGGCGAATGTTTTAGCTTTTTCTGTTCCAGAAATACTCTTCTGGATAACCTGTTAGAGGAGTTTGTTTGGAAAAACGTTGTCCCATGGGGACAGTTCAGGGTATAAAAATACACGCAAAAGCTGCACAGAGCCCCTTTGTGTGAAGGGCTGTGCTGCTTCTTGTCGCTGTCCCCTTCCCCGCTTCCTTCCCTTCCCCTGAAACGGGCTTCTTACCAATCCCCATCTGAGGGGATTTTTGAGTCCCTCTTTTTAACGAGGGGCTTGGGTTTTTTTGAATTCAAGTGATCTTAACGTGTATTAAACCCCTGAGTAGCTGAAAGCAGGTGCTGGACCCTACACATACCACGTTGCCTTATGTTGCGGGCAGATCTGGAGCCATCAGCTGTTGGTCTTTGAAGTCAAAGGAAGTGTGTAAGTGGCTGTGGATTGCAGACTGCCTGGAATTCCCCTTGCAGCTCCTCAGCGTTCTTTGCTAAGGACTGCATTGCTACCTAAGCTCTCAAGCATGCCTTACCTAGGAAGATTTGCACAAAGTACCAAACAAAACGGTTCTATGCAAGCTGTAATTAGCACCTAGTTTGTATTATGCTTATTTTAATAAGCTAAAGAGAGGTATTCAATATCTTTCAGTAGTATTAAAAGGACAGCAGGCTGGTTTTGTCGGTTTGGGTTGGTTTTGTTCCTTAATGACAAAGATTGGCTTACACCTGAAAGCTGCTCTCTTCTATTCTTCATTTTTGGGGGGTAAGGGAAAGTTAAATACTGCTATTTGTTTATATGTTTACTTTTAATTTAGGTGTTGACTTTTCCAAATATTGCACTTTTGGGATGGGGAGGGGAGGACCAGCCTATTCACCGGCTGTAGAAAAGGAAGGAGTGAGAGGGAGCGCTGTCTGCTGGTGACTAACTGCTTGAGAAAATTCTCTTCTGTGAGTAATGGGCTTCATTAGAAGGACCCAGACATGATGAATTGGTGCATCACTGCGGCATTTCATCTTAGCTTAGTTGCATAATTGTGCTTCCAGTGTGCTGTAGTTGGCTACATAACAAGGGGCTTAGTTCAAGTAAGCCTTAAACCCCTTTGTCCAGGAAAGAAGTGAAAAGGGACTCTGGGAGATCTGAAGGAACTGAGACGAGGAAGAAGACCTGGATCCATCAGTTCTCCTGCTGCTTGTAATCCTGTGATGGGGCTGCTCTGGGTAACTGCAGCCTGGCGTCGAAACACACTTTAGTCGAGATGGCAAGGGGAAAGAACACTTTCAAAACAGAACACAAAGACGCTCCAGAAGAGTCTAATTAATTAGAGATCAAATTCCTGTGGAATTTGCAGTGCAATTTCAGTTCCTAAATCCTTTAGATGCTTCAGGAAAGTTGTACCTTTAATCTACCAGCCGTGAGATGTCTTTGTTGTGTCAGACTGCTCTAGGCTATTCCAAGGGAAAAACCCAATCCCAAAGTGTACCTCTGGCAAAGTCACCTCAAGAACTTCTCTGGGCCCGTCTTAGCTTGTTTGCTGCACAGTCTTCTCTTCTGTGATGGCTGGGGGTCGTGTTGCTTCCTACCTGACTCTCTGGTTTGCTTGCACTTCAAAGTTGTTTATTTTTTAGGCACAATTGCGTCGTCCACCCTGTAAATCATCTACTGACCTCCACGTGGCCCTGTTTCACCTCACAAACTTCCTTAGAAGCCAAAGCCACGGCTGGGTTTTTTTGCTTAAATCAGTTATACAGGTCTGAGAAGGCTCTTTCTCTTCCCCCCGTGTTACTGTTGTAAATGGCTGATGAGCAAATTAGGATTTTCAAATTTATTTTTTAAAAACCCCCACCTTGTTCTAGGCCATGGCAGGTTTTTCCCCCACTGCCCCGTTCCCTCTCCCACTCGTACCAGTAGTGCTGCCTTCCATGCTGTACTCCAGGCCCTGGCCGGCAGGCGTCGGTGTGTGCGGGCAGTGGTTAGCGCTGTGGATGCAGGGTCGGTGCCCGCTCTGCTCCTCTCCGCTGCTGGGAGGCACTTTGTGAGGCAAAGCAGAAGGCACCGAGGCAGTGAGACCAGGTAACGTTCCCTGGCTCAGAAACCATCCGATTGCTCCTGCAGCTTAGCGTTTCTTTTTCTGAAGGCCTTTTTAACAAAGAATGAAAGAATTTCTTTTTCATTTCATGAAAGAATTTCATTTTCGGATTCTGCAGACCAGTGCTCAAGGCAGGAGGGTTACCACAAGAACACTCCCTTCCCTTGGTTTTATTCTGGGAAGAGAATCCTTATTTGCTGGGTAGAAGGGATTTCTTTTGAGATGGTTAATTCCAGCTAGTGTTTTCAACAACTGTGCAAAGCCACGGCAGTTTTCATCTCAGCAGGTCTCTTAAGCTACACGGGGGTTTTAAAATGTGGACTGCTCAAAAAAGCATCTGTAAATTTGAGGAAAGGAAGGATTTACCACACAAGCTGTAGTAGAGCTTCTTCTACTCTACATGGGGTAGGATAAAGTTAGCCTTTGAAATCTGGAGTCATGTGGAAGACTTCTTACTGGAAGGTCACAACTCGTGTGTGTGTGGGCACACTGTCCTCTATATGGGAAATCTGTCCCCCTGTACATGGGAAATCTGTCTCCTGGCTCCCCAAAAGGAAGAGGTGGATGAGGGCAGTGACCCTGGCTCAGGACTGTAAAAACAGCGATCACACATGTAACATTGTTCCATGGTTCCTGAGCAGGACCAGACTTGCAGCTGTGTCTTAGTTGTGGTGGGAGCATAACATCCAGAGCCAGCAAAAAACCCAGTATTGGCAGAGATTGCATCTTCCTGTCCTCAAAATGCAGAACCTGTGATTTAGCTTAGAAATGTTGATCTTTTGAGATTAATTACCTCTGTGCTTGTAAGTTCTTCAGCCAAATGCTTTTTTAATAAGCTGCTTCCCTCCAATTAGATGACGTGTTATCCTGACTCTCACCAATGATCCATCTTTTTCCCCAAAATCCCCATAGTCCTCTGGTCCAAGCTGTGGTGCAGCCGGGAGGTCCTCAGCAGACCCAGCGTTGTGCTGCTCAAGAGCAAGGAAGGGCGCTGTGGCCTGGCCTTCCCCACCCTCAGGCGTGTGTGTGACTTGAGCAGTCCCTTTTCTGCACACTGTCTCAGCAGCGCTCACAGTGTCTTGGGGTTGGCAGATCTATTCTGAAACCTGCGGGTGGTGGCACCGTGATCCCAAAGCTAATTCCCAGCCTCCCGCTAGATAGAGGTTTCAAACCGCCCGTGCCCCGTTTCCAATCGAGCAGCCTTTGAGGCTGTTTTTCAGCTGTTAGGCTGCAGCAAGGGCTCTTTCTGGCAACTTCAACCTGCTCTTCTTTTTTTGTTGTAGCCTACCTACCAAGTGAACGTTGCCTGTCTTGAAATGGTTGTAGTCGTTCTCTTTTACCTTCAACTGTTTCTGGATGCCCTGTGCATTGGTCTCAGCGCACACACACACACACAGAGCTAAAGCACTGGGGAACTTTCATTCAAAACAGGGCCGCCCTTTGCATGTGCTGAGGGTTGGAGGTGTACAGTCAGGTGTGATTCAGGTGCTGTGTGGCTGGCCCTACTTACTGCCTGCTTATTCTTGTATTCTAGGCAGTTTTTCTGAAATGGCATCTTTTACCATCCGTGCCCTGAAGAAAAACACGGGATTTGAGATGAGATCCCTTCATTGGGTGTTGCAGTTCCGGATGTGAGAGATAGATGCGCGGATTCTTTTTGGCCCGGTAACTTCTGGCCTGGGTTTGGAAGCGCAGAAATGAGAGCTGCTGTTCTCAGCTGTATTGCGGGGAGAGGAGAAAATTCCCAGTGGGAGGCACGGGCTGTCCCTCCCCCGGGCACACCCGGCCGCATCCTTCAGAGCATCTGGTTCATAAATTACTGAGCTGCTCTTCCATGGGGTGTTTGTCACTCTGTAACCAGCCTGATGGAGTCAGTGGTGTCCTGCTGCCGTACCCGCTTAGTGCACCTGCCTTTCAGATCCCATTTGATCTTTTTAGTAAGACCAGTGAATTTCCTAGGACGGGAGAAGACATGGTGTGATCAGGGAGGGCAGGGCCCGGGCAGGGCCCATGCTTTGGCCTGGGAAGGGAAGAGGATGGGCAGTGAGCCCGACGAGCGTTTCTGCCACCAGCGCCAGTCTAGTAGCTCTTTGGCCCGGGCACGACGCCCAAGTGCTCTGTTCACTCCTTCCCAGAACAGCGTTTGCAAACACACTCGCTGCATCCCGCGGAGTCCAGGGGTCTCAGTTCAAGAGGTTAAGTTCTGTTTTCCAAGAGGAACTGAGCATCTAGCACAGTGTGTAAGCGTTCACCGCCCCTTTGCGTGCTCTGCTTGTGCCCCACACAGGGTTTCCCGCTTCAGGAAGGCTTCTTCTAGCTCCTCCCAAGTCCCAGGGTTCTGGAGAAAAGGACGGGAGCGGGGTGATTCCTGTTGTTACGTCACTGTATCACTTGAATTTGTAGCGGCAGCCACTGTTGGAGGGCAGCTGGATTTAATAAGCAATTTGCTGTGCTGTATGTACTGAAATGGCTGTGTCATGCCTGCACTTTTCTGTTGGCTCCTATTGGGTTTGTAACGTTTAAGCTGCCTCCGGGTTAGGAGGAGAATTACTGGCATTTTCCTCTTTCTGTTCTTTCACCTCGGAGAGCTCTGGCACAGCACGGCATGGCACGGCACAGCACGGCATGGCACAGCACTTTTCGGCAAGGCTGCTGCTGGGGCCCAATCTGATTTGGATAATTATACAATGTTCTTCCTTGCACCTTCTCAGCCTTACCAGCAGAAAGGGAGGGTGGGTGACACCGGGGCTGCAGACGGGAGGTAAAGCACCGCAGCCCAGCCGGGGGCACCTGTCTCTCTGTGACACCCTGTAAGAACTTATATTGGGCTTGCTCTGATTTACCGGCCACTCGAAATGAAAAGCTCGTAGCACACTTGAACAGTGAACACGACAGGCGTCCTGTGGCCACTGTCTGCGTGGGAAGCCACTGCTCTGTAATGTTCTGGGGCCAGAGCCGTGCGAAGGAGGGTAAGAACGGCTCCTGGTGAAGGTGGTGTCAGACTTGCATGGAGAGCTATTCAGCTGAGGGGTCGGCGGGGCCAGCTGTCAGCTGGGAGACAGCCACGCAATCAGCGCTCTCTCAGCGACTTTGCTGGCACTGAAAGCCCAGCTCGGGCTAAAGATACTTTATTTCTGAGGGGCCCCCAGCTTTTCTGAGCGCCCCGTGGCCCAGCATCCCCGTGCTTCATTTGTTACACGCTCTGTTGGAAGCCTCTTATTTATGAATAGGAGCATTACTTGGATTCTCAAATATGTAGGTACTTAAAGTGGCGTTTTGTTGCTGACTCTGCAAATCTTCTTTTTGTCCATTGATTATAATGGTTCTTGTGTGGCAGCTGGATTAAATTAAGACTGAAGTCTCCGGGCTAAAAGCCCTGATGGAACTTTTGTGCAAGGGCTGCATTTCTCAAGCAAATAAGTTTCCCTGGCGCGTGGGCAGACTGCCCGCAGGCAATTACGGACTGGGGACTAAATACCTGCAAACGGAGCTTTCTGAGGAAGCCAGTTCCACAGCAGCTGGATCTTATCACAGGCTGCTTTAAAAACAAGTAGCTTGGATTTAGACCAAAAAATAATGTGGGTGAGTCAAATCCGAGACGATGACACTGTAGCCAGCTCAGTGCTGCTGTGTCAGGTTGGCCAGAGCTCAGACGAAACGCCGTCTCACCCTCAAAGGAGAGGGAGCAGCTCGGGGTCTCGGTGTCCCTTTGCTGCAGCTTGAGTCAAGGACTCGTGTCTCTCGAGGTGTCTCTCGGTGTCCAAGCCCAGCTTGGTGTTGACAACCCTGGCCAGTGCCTGTTGTAAAACTCCAGAGTCGTACCATCAGTTTCTGAGCTTCAGTGTGGGGAAAAAGCCCAGAGGCCTCCAAGACCAGTCTGAAAATATGGCCTCTCAAGCTTTAAAAAAGCGAAGCTACAACATGCCTTGCTGATGGCTATGCCTCCTCAGAGGATGAAGATACTTGAGGTCGTTAGAACTGTGGCTGATGCGACCGTATGTCAGAACTTGTGCATCATGCTCACACAAAATGCCTGCGCGTGGGGGGAGCGCTCCCTGCACTGAAGCTGTTGGCCTTCAAGTGCTCGTTGGGATTAGCTCCTGGGGGTGCAACCTCTGCAGCTCTAAATACTGAACCCACCTGTAGGCCTTTCTCCAAAGGCCGTGATGACAAGGCAATGGATGTGGCATAAGCTATTGGCTTCCCGTGTAGGTGCTGGGAGGTAACACGGGGTCTGGCACAGCTCTCGCCGGTCTTTTGGGGGGACAAGGCAGCAGGTGAGGTGGAATCATTTGCAGGGTGAGGAGTTGGACCTCACACACACGGGGGGAGGGACGGCAAAGGTCAGGGTCCCTCTCCATCTCTCCACACAACTGGTCAGCAAATGCTGCAGACAAACCGTGAAATGCCTGTATGACCCACGGGAGCTCTTCAGGGGCTGGGATTAGGACAGTCCTGGAGGGCAGACTTTGTCACTGCTCATGAGGACCATGCACAGCTGTGCTGCTCACCAGCCTCTACCACCACCTGCATCTTTGGTGCCTCCACAGCACCTGAGCATTTCTGTCCCTTTGCTTTCTTGCAGTTAAATTCAGGTGGTAGGGCCTGACGTGGGTTGTGTGTTGGAGCAGAGTCAGAAGAGAAGGAACACTCCTGGAGGTTTTGTGCTCCCACTAAAGTCGATCCCTAATGACTGATCTGGCTTTGTCCACAAGCTCCTCTCGATGGAGTATCGCGATGGGCAGGAAAAGCCGCAGCAGATCGCAGGTCGTGACAACCCAGGATTTTCTATTTTATTGGCTTCCTCACACTGTTTAGCAGTAGAATTCTCTCTGTGTTATCTGAGAGTTTACAGCTTGGGGGGGGGGACAGGGGTGACTTGTACTGAACATCCAACCCAGTGCAGGCAAGCGGCTAAGCATTTAGGTCAATAAATCTTGACCTCCTGGCTGCTGGAGCTTGGTTTTAGGTGGCCGTTACAGGGAGCAGAGCCCAGGGAACTTTGGAGTAAACAGGGCTGCGAGAAAGATGTAGGCAGCAAGGGCACAAGAGGACCAGCACGCTAGTCCCCCTTCTCCCTCAGTGTCTGAGAAGGGAGTTGAGTAAACACCCAATTTGTTTTTCTTTCCATGAAAACCCCCAAACAGGGTACGTGAGCGTGGCCAGGAGGCGGCGATTGCAGCGAGGGGGCTGCCGAGGTCAGCGGTTGTGCAAATGTGTAGGTAGAGGCGAGGTGCTCAGAGGAGGGAGGAGAACGTGGCAGTGCCCTGCCAGCGCGGCACAGCAGGGGAGTGGGGAGGGGCCGCGGGGAACTCGCAGCGTGACTGCTCGAGCTGTGAATTTTTTAGTTCAGGTTCCCATCATATGCTTCTATTTTTAACACGGTTAAAATTAAACTCTGCAGCCGAGGCTGAGCGCTACACATTCTTCCTTCACTACTTCAGCATTGCCAGCCTCTCTTTAGACACTTCTCCTCTTCTGCAGCCTCGGCCATGGGATACTTCAGCTCTACAGGAGAGTAAGGTATCCTCTCTCCACCCTCGGCAGTGACCTCCCGAGGGACTTCAGCAAGGAGCAGATGAGAGTGACACCCGACACTGTCATGACAGCTTTTAATTTGTGAGGCTTTTCCTTGGCCCTCTGTTGGTGGACGGTCACTGCTGAAAATCTGCAGGGAACTGTCCTTAACTCACCCCGCGGAATGCCGGCGCCCCCAGGGCATCTGCAGTCAGGAGAGTAGGGGGGGTGCCGGTGCAGCAAGTTGGGGTCAAAGCCTCAATCTTCATTCTTGAGTTCCTTGCCTTGATACAGCTAGGCCTCAGACAGCCTCCTGGTCAGCAACACGGTCCGACATCGAGCACCTGAGAGTGGGGCTCTGCCTCTTTCCTGGCAGACACACCTCTCCTGTGGGGTTTCGTTATTTGTCTTTACAATAATGGGGTTTTAATCCCTTGAGGCTGCTTCTCTCTCTCATGTGGCATCGACTAGTGCTGTACAAACAGCAACCAGAGCTCTTCTGTGCAGCAGCGTTTCCTCCTGGAGTATTTCAAATTAGCCTTTAGCTCCCTTTAGGCCCCAGAGGAAGGTGGTGGTTGTATTCAGGCTGCTCTCTCGGGCCCTTGGCAGGCAAAAAGGGATCCAGTGCTCCAGCTGCATTGGTTGGGTGACGTGGGCGTAAGGAGGCTGATGAGCCCCTCAGGTGCAGGTTGCCACAGCAGGAGCGATAGTGGCCGGCCCTGCTGCGCTCTCTCATCTCTTGGTCCTAGTGCTGCCACCGGCCACCACTTCAGAGCTGGTAGCTCCTGTATCCATAAACATTAAAAAGAATCATCATCTCGATCTCATTTGACTCAGATGTTTTTTTCCCTATCAGGAAGAAACAGACATTTTGTGTGTGCCTGCAAAAGCTTCCTTCAAACCTTGTAGGAGTGAGTGTTTCATACCACAGTGCAGAAGGGCTAGGCTAGAGCTGCGCCTCCCTGCCCTGGAAGGGGCAGAAAATTACCATTAGCCCTTTTTAATCTTTCTTGTTATCCATTGTGTCTGGCAGGGGGAGTTGAAAATAGACGGAGATTTAGAGTGCATCCAGTTAGAGATCCAAGGCTGGACACAGCTAGAACTTGGCTCATGATTTTTAACAGATTCCGTACCGCGTTAGCAAAGTGTGATTCCGTAGGAAAGAGTGGCTGAGAAGAAAGAGCCATTAATAAGACAGTTACCAGCAGTGGCCATGCTACAGGGTGGAGAGCCTGCCTTCTTTCAAATACAGCTTAATGCCTGCTCTTCCAAAGAAATCCAAGGCCTCTATTTTAGGAGGCACCCGCTACAGCCGAGGGGAAGCTGAGCAGAGCAGCACAAAGCACACGCCTCCGAGGAGCACCTTTGGGAAACAATTGTGTTTTTCTAAACTGAGGGACTACCTTTACATTGAGGGGCAAGATTCCATGCAGGAGCCCTTGTGCCTTTTCATTTCTTGCTGCCAGGGCAGGAGTTGAAGACAATTCCAAAATCTGAAGTCTGCTGCATAATCTAAACCTTTATTGACAGGACATGGACCTGCAAACTCACAGCACTCCTTGCTCCTGACGTGGAAAGTGACAGTAAAAAGCCTTTGTGTGAAGGTCAGGACACAGGAAAATTGGGCAGGTTTGGGTTTTGGTTGTGTGTTCGTTGGGTTGGGTTGGGTTTTTTAAGGGTCACGGTCTGATTGCAACCATGTTACTGCTTTTTGTCAGCTCTATGACTTTTGAATTGTAAAGTTATTTTTATGTGAATAATGGGTATACATTTTATTCATTAAATGTATTTGAAAACCACAGGGGTTGGGGTTTGGTTTTTTTGTTGTTGTTGGTTTTTTTTGCTTTTGGTTTTGTTTTTTTTTTTCCTTCTAATTAAGAGTTTACCTTTGAACCACCAGCCAGTTGATACAGAACCAGCCTCCCAGAGCCCCAGATGAGCAGCACTACTCACACTACTCAGGAGACTGAACTGCCATCAAGCTAGTTTGAACTCTAGCGGTGCAAGCGCTGCATTTGCAAAAGGTGACTGCAGTCCCAGGACCGTACCTGCTGCCCTCCTGCGACACCGTCTGCCCTGCGGGTACAGCCTAAAGAACAATTCTGAAGAAGTATTTAAAGGGCTGAGCTGAATGTGATCTTTAAAATGTATGGCTTAGCAGCCTCCAGAAGGGCTTTAAGAACTTCAAACCCCTGGTACTAACTGGGATTTCTTTCCCTGATAAATGTTAATTCGATTGGCTGCTTCTGGTTGTGTTTCCTATTAATGATCTGATCAGCTGAAGTGGGACTGGGAAGTTAAGTCTAGGACCCTGGATTTCAGTGGGTACTTAAAGGTAGGAGCTGAAAAACGGGAGGTATAAAAAACCCACCCCAAAACCCCAACATAAACCACTCCTTTAGATTCAGCAGTGGAGCAGACCTGGAATCCAGCTGAATCTCACTCAGTTTTGGATAAAACCCCTCCATGTTCAGTTCCTTCTGCAAAGTGGTGCAGTGCCAGGTGGCAGCAGAAAGCACAAGGGGAAAGGCATGACCTGTTCTTCTGTGGGGTGGGCAGGGCTGGCAGAAGGACACGTGGGTGGTAGGCTCATGCCCCCATCCCTTAGGCGCTCTTCAGACGCGAGAGAGCAGGGAGTAGGCGAAGCAGCTATTTGGGCACGTTAGGAGAAGGTGAGCAAGCAGTGTGACACTAATTCAGAGCTGTAGCCACCTCTGTTTGTGGTACCAGCCTCGGGCACTAAGGAGGCAGGGACTTCATCTTTTCCCCATCCCTCAGAAAGCAGGGAGCGACAGCAGTGGATGTTCTCCCTTCTGCTTGGCAGGAGGCACGTATCGTCTCCTGGCTTACCACTAGGTATTTTCATCATGGTTACGAGTGTGCTCTCACTAGCTCACAAGGAGCTGCTAGTGTGCACCGCCAGGCTTTGCGTCCAGGCTGTGTGACCCCCAAAAAGGCGGTTGGAGCAGCCCCATTTTATTATAACACGTGCTTTATTACAAAGCTAACCCGAGAGCTCCAGCGCTCCGCCTACTCACGCGCGCCCCTGGGAACTTGCTTCCCATGGCTGGGCAGCGATCCCATTTCCGAATGGCACACCGAAGGGGGAGAGACGCAAATGACTCTTTCATCTCCTGCTCTGCCTGTGCTCACCCGCCTCTGGCTGCTGCATCCAGGGAAGGCCAGGGCGAAACGCCGCTTGGGGTCCAACCAATGGGCCTGATGATGCACGAGGAGGCACCGCAGTTGACTTGCAGAGAAGCAGACAGAACGAAGCACGTGGTTTCTGTAGACCCCGTGGCGATTGTCCTCTTGTGGCTACTCTGACAGCTTCTTCTCAAGTAACTGCTTCACCAGAACTGGATTGGATCGGCCTTGGGTTTTCCTTTGTACCAGGCCAATCAACTTATTTAGGACTTTTAGATTTCCTGCCTTTATCGCCATGACCTTTAAAGAAAAGCAAAACAAGAGAGAGCAGAGTTACATGACAAGTGGAAAGCTTCCTGAGTCCGCAGCCAAGGTATGACTAATTGTGTCTGTTGGGCCGTTGTCGCAGCATGCTGGACTGGGGGCTGTTGTTTATAAAACCTGCCTTCGGCTCCGCAATAAGCTCCTGCTCTGCTCCCATGAGGCAGCAGCGAGTCCCTGCGGCAGCGGGGCCTTACAACTAATGGGAAGAGCTACTTTTATTAAAAGTAAGGAAACACTTTTAGATTTTAACAGCATCTGCAACTTGAACAGCCACTTCCTGGAAAAAAAGCCAGAAAAGTGAGATGAACTTCTTTTTTTTGCTGGTAGGATCTACCTTTTTACTCAATATACTGTGGAGTTACACCAGAGTGATTTGCAGCGAATCACAACCTTATTTGCTCATTTTTGTGAGCTCCTTCAAGCACAGATGTAGGTGGGCTTGTAGCAGCATGTTATTTCCTTTAAGCAAGGAATCCTTTGCAAATAGCAATTAATTAACTGCTCAGAAATTGACCTCCTATCAGCCAGTTAGCCCTTCATGCACAATCACTTGCAAAATAGCAAACTTAAAAGCCAAGCAGCGACACTGAGAAAAGCACTGGAACTGTGACTCTAAAGGAGACGTTACTGCTGGAAGACAGGCTTCTGGCCTTCACGTTGCTTGCGTGGCAGGGAAGCCGTTCTCTGCGGTGTCAGAGTTACTGGGCAAAACACCATAGCTTCAATTAAACAGGTTGTCATTTTACCGACATTAAGGGAAGGATTGGGAAGGTCTGAGCCACCCACTGTGCCAACACCAAGCACAAATGCAAATATTGCCTACTCATTACGGTGTCTGCATTATTGTCAGGCTGCAATCTGGTCTGTAATGCCACAATATGGAAAGGACTCGTGAGTCCCCACCTGCTCGCATCTCCTCTAGGGGCAGGCAGGGCGCAGCAGCAGCCAGGGACCGCGCTGTCCTGACGCGCTCAGCGCTGGCTGGAGCAACTCTTTGTAGGTCATGTCATTTGGAAGGAAGTCACCATCGCCAGGCAAGGCATACTGTGTGCTCTTCCCCATCAGGTACTCGCCTAACTGGGAGGTGAGCTCTCGCAGCAGTTTAAAGCAATGAATTACGGGCCTTCAAGGCAGCTTTTGCCTTAGGAAAAAAAGTCGCCTGGAAAAAGCAGGGAAGTGTGGCCGTTCTGCCGCATTCGGCTCGACGAAACCAGTGGAAAACAAGAGAGGAATTACATTCTCCAACAAGGCATTATTATTGAAATGGGAGTGTAGTTACGGACCTTGGGCTTTTGCACTTCCCAATCAGTTCTAATGTTCTTTCTATCCACACTTGTGCTTCCAAACCAGTCTGAAAATACAGCAGCGCTTTTATCAGGCTCTGCAAATGAGTCACTCTGATGGAGGTCACCCCGACCTACTGCAAGCTCATTTGCTTTCTCAAAAGCTCTCGCCGAGCCGTTAGCATCCCCCATTGAGATCTGGGGTGGGTGGTACTGTTCTCAAAAGATCTTAATGGGCTTTTTTCTAAATGGCAAATGCATCTAGACAATGTTTATATTAGAAGTGAGCTATTCGCTTCTGCTTTTACGTTTTTCGCTCCAGAGAAGGTAGAAGCACTTGTTTACATACTGCTTTTTCTACAGCGCAGTTTAGACTCACTCGAGATCCCTTCCCACTCCTCCCCTTCACGATCAACACGGGTGGGGTTTTTCCCAGCTCAGCCCTTGTTAGACCCACGAGCCAGGCAGAACTGCTGCACCTTCTTCCAAGGAGATGGGCAAGAGCCAAAACGCCCTCTTTCCTACTGCAGCCCTTGCGCTGCTGCCGCAGCCCAGCAGCACAGCAGCCAGCAGCTCTGCAGCCACCCGTCCCACTGCAGTGGGGGTGCTGCTCCACCCCTCCCCACCCCACAGCCACCATCAGGCAGGAGAGCCAGCTAGACTGGGCTCTTTGGCAGTGGAGGGAGACAGGAACACGGCGAAGAGACAGATCCAAGGCAAATGTTTGCCTTGCCCCCTCTGATACGGTCCCTAATTCCATAACTAACCTATGCCTTGCTGGCAGGTAGCTTCAATCTCCAGCTTCAGAACAGTTTAACAGCGTCACCCTAATATCCCAACACATGACATAAAAATCAGAGTTATGTGGCCGGGTGGCCAGGGCAGGTTCTTGGCAGTAGAGCTGGAGAGAGAAAGAGCCCCACAGTTTTCCTCCCCTGCATTAAATTTTTATGGTCTCTCGGAATGACTTAGCACATTAGCCAGACTGGTAATTTCTTCTGCCCATCATTTGGTGCATGCTTCAATTTCCAAAGTAATGTTTAGTAAAATAAGAAAGGAGAAGAAAAGCCTGGTAATATCCGAGCAGTAGCTTTATTGCCCCTATACTGGCTCTAGAGCTCAAATGACAATCAAAAGGGAACAAAAAAAAAGAAGAAAAAAGGGCCATTTCAAGCCCCTTTTCAGTGTGATGGAGTGCCAGAGTGCACAAGCTTCCCAGCACCATCATAATCACCTCATTTTCTTGTCCATCAATCACCGCCTGGCAGATCTGTTCGAGCTCTTCTTGATCCTGGATCAGTTCAAGTTTCTTTTCTTTAACGATTTCAAGAGGAGTCTTCCCTTCTCCCTTCCACAGTTCCGCAAGCACCTGAAAATCACGAGGAGCAGCGCAGGTCAGTGTCTGCCTTACCAATGTTGTTTGTGTGCAGTAGTTCAGTTACTAGCCAAGAAGTCAGATTTTAATTCAAGCAAGAGCACATTGCCTAAATATGAACAAACCCAGGATTTAAACCTGTGCCACGCTGAAAGAGCTCTTGTACCCTCCCTCTTCCGCATCCTGAAACACTATGAGGCATTTTCACTCTGTCTGAGTGCAGGTTAATGGTTCACAAACGGTCCTCTGCAGCCTACCCCAGTACCGGGACCTGCCCGCTACTCCTAGCTGTACAAAGGAGCTCACCTGGTGCAGCTCCCCCTGTACCTCACTGGGAGAGGGGGGCACCGTGGCAGAGAGTGTGGCTGCCTGCAAAGCTGCCCCTCGGGCAGTACTCACCCTCATCTCACATTATTCACAGGAACTGCCTGAGGGCAGGAAGCAAATACATTTTGGTGAGCAATGTCTTTCTCTGCCTGGGAACTGAGGATTAGCTGGCTACTGTACCAAGCCCAGTCCCAGGTAACTCATCCCATTACCAGCCCTCATCAGCCAGCTGCAATGAGGACAAAGCGGCAGAAAAACAGGGCCCAGCAGAAGGAATGCAGCAGCTCCAGCCCCTCTATGCATCACCTCCAACACTGGAATGCTGGGTGACCCCAGGCCTCCGGAATAATCACTTGTTAATGCTGGTGTGTTGTCCTACGCTGTAGCAGGGCTACTGCCCTGGAATAAACTTGAGAGAAGAGAACATTTATAAAAAACCAATTTCCTTGGGCAGTCATTTCCTGTATTCCCTTTGCTCTTATTTCAGAGCTGTGGGAGGAGAGAAAGAAACCCATTATTAAAACAGCTGCTTGTGCTCCATCCTGAGCTGAAGATATGATTGTATGTTTGGGCCGTTGCTGTGTACCGGTATGGAAATGGATGTCACATCAAAATTTCAGCATTGAATACTCACTGCAGGATGAAGAAACTGGGATGGGGAGATGAGAAGGGGCATTCAAGCTGCATCTTAAATTATCAGCAGGGCAGCAAGACAACTTAGGAAAAATGAAGCATGTGGGATGGTATCTTAACTACCCCAGCAATTTTCTTCAGCGTGACGAGTTTGCTGGTACAAAAGACCTGCAGTTAAACAATTTTGTACCCACATCAGGTATTTAAGAACCCTGCATTGACACTATTCCTGCAAGAGGAGATTTGCTTGCCAGCGGTACCCCAATGGGATCTTATCCCTCTGCTGGAGATCCTGAGAGAGGGTAATGACACACAGCTGTATTGTGGCAGCTACAGCTTGGGTTTTCTCCTCTAAGAGGGTTAAAGGCTGATCACAATATTCACGGTACTGATAAGCACAGTTACAACTGCTCTTATAGGCAGAACTTTCAGATGTTTATATCCAAATAAATCGGTGCAGCATACTATGCCTTCTACACCAGCTTCCTTCTAGTGCAGTACTTAACAATCATCCTGCCTGGAACACCCCTAGAAACACATCTAACAGAGATTCTGCCTGTCTGCAGCCACTCGTCTGGTTTTTTGTTGCGCTCCATTGCAAACCTCTCCCGCTCCTTCCCTGCCCCCTCAAGGCCAGCCCAGGCACCAGGAGGGGTACATCACCGCTCTCACAGAGCTTTGTCCTCTCTGCACAGCGCAGCAAAACACCCCGGAGAATTCGAAGCACTCCACAACTCAGGGGCTGGGCAATGAATAAGCCTTATCACTCTGCTGGGAAAAGGCAGATGTGATTTTTAGGACTGGTAGGTATTCAAGCAGGATTTCAGGGGCTGCAGGAGGGAAAATCTGCAACAGTAGCCGACCGTGGCAGAGTTACCCAAGAGCAACTCGTACATCAGACTGACTTAGATCGGGAGCAGGACAGCTTGACAGTCAGCGATCCAGCTCTGACTCCCTGCTATTCCTGTGCCAAACATTTGCTGGCACTGAGAAAAGCCTGCCCATTAGAAACCTCCAAGGCACCAGATTTTCCCCGTGACATCTGCATCATGTGTACTTTTCATTTTGGTAACAAGCACCTCCACTTAGCTAGTGGAGCAACAATGTTATCAAGGCCCTTGCTTGTTTACAGGTATGTAGGAAAGCAGAGAGAGATGTGGCCAAGACCTGTCAACGATGCACTTTTAAAAATGTGTTTCTCCACTTGGCAAGGAGTACGAATCTAAAGAAAGCAGTTTAAAAAATGATTTCAACTCATTTACACAAACTGCCTGCACCAGAACAGGAGGATCAAATTATGAAGTCTCCAGAGCCAAAATGAGAATCTCAGGCCTCATTTCCATTACTGAAATCTCAGTAGTTTCTACTATTGATTCTTGCCTGAGCGTGATTAGATTTTAATGATGTTCTGCTGTCTCTACCTACACAGGCATGGCAGCAAACCATTGGTCAAGATGAATTAATCAGGACTTCCATGTCTGGCTGCCACGGGCATCGTATCAAACATTTTGCAACTGGTGAATGTGCCAGCTGACTGCTGTGCCTGAGAACGCTCCAACTGGAAACCTTATCTGCAGTGATTTGCTGCCAAGGGTGGGGGGAAGCAGCAGGCAGTACCACTCTACTCAGTCCTGTGGGCATCTCTCCTTCCCGGTGATGGAAAGCCTTGATGTCTGGCAGTTGGCCCTCAGCCTCTGACAAAAGTGAGGGGCAGGGTGGGTCCAGTCCTCCAGATGGTATAGCCATAATGGTCAAAGCAGATGGTTCTGTTTAGGTTTGTGTACTGTACTCATTTCCCTGCTACCTACTTTAAAGTGGGGGTGCCAAGTGGGTCTGTTGAAGTTACTCCTACGTGGGTGAAGTGTGACACTGCAAAATCTAATGAGATCTGGGATCTGCTCTGCTCCACACCCTGCTACAGATCCCTGACCAACGTCTGACAGACACGTCCACGAGGAGCTGCTCCAGCATGGCTCTCAGCAGCACGGGCAACTTTCCGCTTCTCCAGCCCAGGAACCAGCCTCCTCCCACAGTGCCGTAACTCAATGGCAGGCCCCTTATGCCAGAGACAACTCACTGCCAGCTCTGCAAACAACTGGAGAGACTCGTCTCAGCCCTGGGTGAGCAGCACTGGCACTTCACACCGGGGGCTTCAAACGGTGCCTCGGGTGGGCCACAGCGTGTGACTGTGCAGGTGCCCCGATCTGGGACACGCTCACCCCACAGCCCTGCATGCCAGCAGAGCTGGAAGCTGCTCCCCTTGGCACAGGCACACCAGGCTGAAACTGCTTCAGAGACCTCTGGAGTAGGATGCTATATTTGATGGCAAGTTGGGCGTGAGCTCTGTAATTACCTAAGTGGTAATTATGGGAGCACACAGTGCCCTTTCCTTGGCATATGCATCCTACCATACAATGTTCTGTGCCTATAATCAGCGCTTACCGCTTTTATCTCTCTGTGTTTCCGTGCTTTATACAGCAGAGATTGAACACAGAACCTCTTAAAAAATTTAAACTGTTAAGAGCTTCCTGCAGCGAGCACGTATGTGTGTGCATGTCTGTGCGCTCGCCCCATCCAGCCCTTCCATCCTCTCTCCTTGGATCCGTCTCTACCGCCGCAGTTCATTCTCCCCCACCCTGAGTACTGCGATTCATCTGCTGGAGTGTATATATATAGCCCTTTCTGCCCTCAGGCCATCCAGTATCTCTGCCTACTGCTGAGAATTGTTATAAACATTTGTTATTCTTCCGACATCCAGGCAACCAAAATACTTTTCTAAATGTGGCAGGGTTTCTGCAGTTCGAGAGCATCACTCGGGGATGGCAAACGGTGCTGTTATTTCTCTGTGTCCAATTTCAGAACAACGAGGACAACACGCACGTTACAAGGAGTTGGTAATTAAACAAGAAAAGCATGTCTGAAATTCTTCACATTTCATGCGCTGTCAGAAGTGCTGGCACACAAATACATGGCGAGGCAAGAAACTCCTGTGGAAGAGCGTTGTTACCCTCTCTCTGCCTCCACAAGGAAGGTGAGAGTTAAGCCATGAGTTCCCAAGCTTCCCTGTCAAACGCAGACACCAAACTGCTGGGTGTGCCATAACCCCGCCGGCACAGGCACGGAGCAGCTCTGCATTCCAATGCTTTGCCTATTAATACTTTGTCTCTTTTTGAAGCTTTTACTTTTCCAATCCAAAACTTCCAACTGCACATGCCTGAGGTCAGGCACTTAAATCCTTATTTATGACGCCTGTCACAGGCAGCTGGCTATTCGCAGAAGCAGACCCACAACAAGACCATCTTAATTAAGAACCACAAACATCTCCAAAAAAGCAAACAAACAACCCTAGTTTAAATGTCTATCTCCAAGCAGGGTAAAGAGACACATTTGCAACAGTTACACTTGGTTTATAAACCAGGCTAAAAAAACAACCCGAAAAGAAGTGAAGAGAGTTCAATACTATTCTTAAATCGTACTTGGATTAAATCAGTACATGGGAAAGCTGGAAACCCAACCTGTGTATTTCAGTGTTAAAAGCTTGCAAGTAGACAAGGCAAGTTAAACACGTTCATCACAAGTTAAATACGTTCACTAGCAGTTTCAGTGATGAACACCTGAGAAGCAGCAGTCATCTAATGTATTTATCTAGAGGGTACCAGTTAACCTGAGAAGACAATACATTCCACATAAATGAGCTGGCAACAATTTCAGGTGAATGACAGATTATTCTCTACCACAAAAAACCCTCCAGATTTTGTCTACAGACCCAGCAGTCACCATACCCATCATAAGCAGTTCACATTTTTAGACACAAATCACCAAGAGCTGATTTTTCAGACTGTCCTAAGCCAGATGACTTTAAAAAGAGGGAGAAACTAGTTGTACCATCAGTAAAGGCTTGAGCAGTCCATGAAAGCAGAACCCTTTTGTCACTACAGTCAGGTGAATTATGTCCTTTTCCACATGCTAATGCTTGGGAATGTAGACCTTACTGTCCCTTAGTACCTAACAGATACCCTCAGCTTAACTGCAGGTCCTGGTTTGCTCCCACTGGCCTTTCAACTCAGATCTGACTCAAACTGTGGAACTGAGATCATGTTCACTCTGTTCAGAAGCAGGATTTATTTAACTGCCTTCAGTTCACATTGCTTAACTCTACTATTTGGCTTGTGCCCCCTTGTAACACTGAGTGTGCAGATCTATCTGTAAAATTATCTACCCATGAGGTGTTTTCATCTATTAAACGTAGACAGTAGATAAAAAATATATCCTTCAGCAACACTCTACATAATTTCCTCTTAAACAAGTCGACAATCCTGATTATAAAATTGCTACACAAAAGACTCAAAGTACAGTAAAATCAAAAAGGTACTCACCTGCTTTGCTGCTGTAGAAGAAATTTCTTTTTTTTCTAGAAGGTTCAGAAGGTCAGCCATGAGAACAGAACTGACTGGGCTAGGGGAAAAGAGGGGCACAAGTTACCTCAGCGAACAAGGTAATACATTGAGGCTACTGTTGCTTACCTAAAGATCACACAGCTTAGCATGACAAGCCAGTATTTCTCCTCACGATACACTACATACAACTTTGGTACTGATCGCCTGATTATGCCTTACTACTCTCATACTCCAAAGAGGGAAGATTCTGATTACTACTCTTTACTCTTAACTACATGGTCCTCTTCTCTGCAAGGGATTTGGTTAAATTCATTCAGCATGACAGCATCAAGGCCTACCTATTACTGCCTAACCTAACAAACTTCACAGATAACAACTAAAGCAGAAGCGAGCGACGGTGACATGATACTATCCACAGTACATGAGAAAAGGATCACGTTTGTTTCACCACTGTAAGTAACCAAGGAGCCTGACCTTTCCTTTACTGTAAGGGAATGTTGCTTCAAATAACTGAGTAGGACATTGAGAATCCAGCCGATCACTTTCTTTGGTTTCATCCGGGTCTGTTTTACCACATTTTCAAAGAATTCTGTTAATCCATCTTCATTCTGTTCAAGAAAAGTTAAATGCAGTGGTAACCACATGGTTAATTATACAATAGCATTTGGATTATAAATCAATATCCATCTGAAAGTAAACTTGGGCTTGTGAATTCATTCTGCAGCCACAAGACTTTGGAGTACTTTTGTGAACATCCCAGCAAACAAACCCTCTTACCCCTAGAATAGGTACAAGCAGCTTATCTGCCAGCCTGTCTGTTTCCATGGAACTTCCCATAAACAAGAGTTCTTAACTCCTCCCTAAAATTAATATTTGGGGAGAAGCTTTCTCATCTCCTCAGGTGTTTTAAGTACATATAATGCGAGAAAATATAATGCTTTGATCTACCAGGCTGCTGTGCTACCTTTTCCCAAGAATACAGATTTTTCACTCTTGCTCTTGCAATCACTTCTGTTTATTTTGTATCGAAGGAGTAAGTTTAGCCTCCATTCACCCTTCAATGATATGGAAAGGTCATACTGTAAGAAGCAGAGTTTTATTTTTCTAGTTTTTTCAGAGAAGCTCTGTAAGCTTTTCCACAGCACCCTAAACGCTCAGAAGGTATGACAGTAGGGGATTCAATTTATAGCCCAAGTGAAATCTGAGATTGTTTTTAGAAGAACAGATACTGCACAGTCTGTTGAATGCTGTGCTGTTTGTCATCAAGGCACTGATGGATCTTTAACTGTAGCACAGCACTCATTAGGTCTACTGAAGGCTGAAGAGATACTAAGCGGCAGCTCCTACCTTTTCAAGGAGAAATCCAAACCCGGCATGCCACTGGACTTCTGCAGTGTGTGCCATAAAGGCACAGGAGGACAAGCCAGCTCTCAGAAGTTGAGAGGTAACAGTCTGGAGACAGCCAAGGAGCTATTCTAAGTATACTGGCATCACAGCAAAACCGTTTCCCAAGCACACACTGACTGCAGCCAGATCTCTTAACAGTTCTGAGCAGAAAGCGTGCAGGTACACATTAAATCAAAGCCTAACGTTTCCACTCAAACACATCCCATCAAAACAATCTCATTCACCCTTTTTTTGAAAGTCAATTTATCACCACCACAATAGAGAATTTTACAGTTTTCCCCTCAAAACTTTCAAGACACAAACTTCCAACAGCTGTAGATACCCCATTTTTCACTGGTAATGATGTATGGCTTTTGAGAAAACTGCAGACTACTGTTCTCTGCTCTGTGAAACAGAACAAAATGTACTTAGATTAATGGCTGATGTACTGTAAAATCAGCGTGACAAAAATCAGACCCATCCCTTTTACCTTGAGACTGTGAGCAAAACACCCCAATTCTCAGTGTAGGAAAGTCACTGAGGCCTTTTGTGAACCAAGGTAAACCTTGTAACTCCCCCTAGTTATCCATCTAATACACGCAGATCTGTTTCCCTTCTTTTCCAGTGTTCTTACAAATTTAACGAGCAGTTACTTCGCAATCAAATGACATAAAATCGAAGCCTAAATAGGCTAGAGGAACAAATTTGACTTTAAAAAAAAAAAAAAAAAAAAAAAGAGCAATGAAGTGACATGATTACCAAAGTACAGTAAACTTGATTTATAACTGCATGTGTGTTAAGTGGAATTACTAAAATGATCCATTACTAAATACTGTACTCTTTCTAATTCACCTCAGGTTTCGACAGCGCAAACAAACACTGATTATTTAAACAGCAGGCTCCCTTCCACAAAAACACCTGTCCAATTTAGGTAGGAAAAAGCAAGCACATATAAATGCTGGTTTCTTTACACATGCTGCAGAAGGTTTTACAAACCTTCCAGGCAACGTAGGTCGGGCTACAACGCTATGCACGTGCAAAAAAATACCTGTGGATGCCCCATGTCTGAATGGAGGCTACGCAGCCCAGATGCAGCACCTCCCAGGCTTTCAGCAAGTAAAGGCTAGAGGGCCTATCTCTAGCAGTGGGACACATTCAGACTACTGGCTACCAACACCCTGGCTGGAGCTTCAGCTCTGACTCTGCTGCCAGACCTTTGAAAATCAAGTCTTCCCATTTTAATCAGGTGATTTCCAGGCAGCGAGAGCAGAAAAGCCCAAGAATACTCAGACAGACAGACTTACACATGCTACCAGGTATTGAGCCCCATACTCAGTACTTGTGCATGTAAAACCAGACATAGTCCCCAAAATTCCTTTGCATTTCAATTCAGTTTTTTTTAAGTGACTATCATTTTCTGTAGCCAGAGTAGGAAAACCCAGCAACGCTAGACTGAAATGAGTAAGGCAGAATGTCAAAACATCAGAATGACTGACAGAAATGAAACATTTTCCTTATTTTCTTGCCATATTAGAAACATGTGAACATAATTTGATTAACTTCCATCTCTAGATACTGTACTTCTTCAACATGACTTTAGTTTGTTCTGCATTTGGTCAATTTTCTTCGTATCGAGTTCATTCCAACTACCAACACACACACCCCCCCCGCCCATCCCTCAGGATAGACCTGAGCTCAAAACCACTGCAGGCTCTAACGTACTGGCTTACAGGAACGCTAACGGACTGTTCCCAATTCCCAGTAACGTATTTTAATCTTGGAGAAGGACAAGCAGAAATGCGGAATCGCAGCGCCATGTTAGTGACCCAGGCCCACTCGATGCTCCCATTACACACCAAATACGCTGTAGCTTAGTCATTAGAGTCTCGCTGGCATGGGCTCTGACAAACCAGTATTTCAACCAAATGCAAATTTCTTTCTTAAAAATGGTTTAAAACTATCATTTAATAGTACCAAGTTGTCAAAGAAACTAGTGGTGGAGTGATATCAGATGCTTTTTGAACAAGTTTAAAACACTACATTATTTTACATAATACCACGGGTACAATCTTTAGGGACACTGGGTCTGCAATGCAAGCATAGGCTCTAAAGACCAATAATGTTTCCCAAGAACTGAAGAAGAAAACCACATCCTTGTTCACAAATAAAGTGTCTTTTTCTGCTTTCTTACACTCATTTTCACCGTCACAGTTCCCACAATAACCAACTGTGAGGTAGCAACTGCTGCAGAAATGTGCAAGATTGTCAGGAATAAAACCCCAGAAAACCTAGCTTATTAAAGTAGACGAGCAGTCAATGAAAGTTTCAACTTTTTCCCACAGCTTCTTATAAAATTATTTAAATTCTAAAAATAAGCACAGATTCACCTGAACACCAGCCTGTATGAGGATGGCATGTCATAAACAAAACAGTCAAACCCAACGTCTACTTTCGACTGCTTGAGGGATTCTCCAATGTCATTGTTCCACCAACGCGATACGCCAAGGCCCTCATGGAACTGCTGCTTTTATCCGAGTAAGCAGAGGAACAGTAAATGCCCAGGAAGACTTGGAACTCCGAGGAGAGAGGAAGTGATCAGACTGACTTCTTCTAATGCTGTACTGTGACAACTGATCTATTATTTAGTTGGACCTCCCCGGACTTCGGCATGCTTTTTGAAAGCAAAACCTCACATTGATGTCAATGCCAATACAGCTTTCTTTTTTGACTCAACGGGAAGCAAGACATAAACTTTATAATACCATAACTGGCAAAGTTGTTTGAGATCCCTCTTGACTGCAGGATTTGCCACCCTACCAGTTTACACAGCGATCCAGAAACTGCACGCAGAAATTGAACACCCAGATCACATGGAGCCTACGAGGCTCAGAGAATTGTCTTTACTGGCTGCAGCAAGAAAATCAGAAACTTCATTTATTTTTGCAATTTATACAAAACTGTCAAAAACGAAGCACTTTATACTTAGGAAATTTCAGATATCAAGACATTAAGGCTCTCCTTCCATTTCAATACATCTTGCAGTCAGGCAAAGCAGGAGCCTTAGACTCTCGACACAGCAGTACGTACAGGCAGGTACCGTACAGGGGAATAAAGCCCGTGAAGCAGCTCAAGAACTAACTTGTGTGCTGAAGTACGGTATGCTGTATTATAACTTTAATGCATAACGCTTTCTCTAACGAGCTTGTGCAGAACAGAGACTTTGCATTTTAGAGTCATCCCTCTACCACTGCCATTTATTTAATGAGCACTCCTGGGCGCTCTAACCTGAAAGAATGCTCATTAGGTTTGTGCATCTGGCCCTATCAGCAATCTTCTGCCACTCCTGATGTAAGCTTAACACAGCGACAGACATACCGTTTTCAGATGAATTAAGGTTAACTGGTCTCCCAGTGAACAGGCAAGCAACTTTTATGGAGAGTACACACACTGACATTCTAATGCACAATAAAAGACGACCCGCACTGAAGAATGCATTCACTTCATGCATTCAAATGGATGCATTATCTTATTACAAGCTGAATCCCAAATTTCAGCTTGGAGCTCATTAATTACCTTACACATTGCAAAAAGGGGGAGAAAAAAAGTTGAAAGGGAAAAAGCAAAGGCAATAGTGGATTTCAGAGAACAGCTTGCAAGAAAGGGCAGTTGATGAGACAAATCCATAGGGCTAGTTGGTAGAGATGACAGAATCACACAGTGGAAGCCATCAATACCAGTGGAACTGAAACAGGCAAGAAGTGGGTTGATGCCAAGTGTAAGGACTGGGTGTATTGGGTCTGGCTGGGAAGAAGCCAATTTTCTTAAGAGGGTGCTGTGTTTTGGACTTGTGACCAAAGCAGTGCTGACAACACACTGGTGAGTTAGCTACTCCTGAGCAGTACTTTCTCTTTTTCCCACTCTGTCCCCAACAGCGAGTGGGTCAAGGGTGAGCACAAAGCTGAGCAGGGACACAACCTGGACAGCCACCCCAAACTGACCAAGGGGATGCTCCCTGCCTATATATGGCACCCTGCTCAACAAGGAAAAGGGAGGAAAGGGGACTGTGGAGGAGATAGTCTTTGCCATTGGTCAGAGACTGGTTGGGCATCAATCTACTTGTGGGAGATGGTGAGTGATTGCATTTGCATCACTTTTGGGTTTCCTCCTTCACTTATTTAAATGTCTTTATCTCAAACCATGAGTTTTCTTGGTTTTGCTCTTCCAATTCTCTTCCCTGTCACACTGGTGTGGGGAATAAGCAAGCAGCTGTGGTGCCTAGCAGCTGGCCAGGGTCAACCCATCACAGAGCGGGAGAAGAAGAAAAAAAGTCAGAAAAAAGGGTTCAGGACCTATCTACCTTCCTGAGCTCCATTATTTTAATATGCAAGAAATAGGTTGATATGAAAAAAATGAATGGATGGACATGAATACTGACTGCAAAAATCACATTTTGCAGCTTACACAATGAAACAGAAAGGCAAGAACTACTGATGCCTCTCGATGCTGTCACTGCAGCCTCATGACTTTGATGAGACTTATGGCTCACCTTCCCACCAAACAGTAAAAGATCTGCAACTCACTAAAATGGCACAGCACCACAAAAGCAGTTTCCCTAACAGCTTTCTTCAAAAGAAAGAACATTTTTTTCCCTGTAGAACCAGCTTCTTGTACAAGCGTATTAAATTACAGACACACAAAGGAAGAATATTAGGTAGTTAAGTTAGGTGCATTGCTCTCCCTCCATTTATAGTCAAAGGAAAGGAACTCCTCCAGAGTAAAATGCAGAGCAGAACCATAAATACTTTAAATTGTCCTCTGAAGAAGCCCTTTTCCTTCTGTCTCCACTAATCACAGAGGTAACCAAGTCAGGACACTGACTAGCTTTGTCCCAGCTTAGCTGCCTATGTGAAATGTCTAATTTTGGGTGGGTATACTAACCCCAACATAAGAGTTATCATTGGCAAACAGTAATGATGCAATTCATATTTAAAAAGCTCAAAGTCCTTTAGAATAACTTTGGGAGTTATGGGATTTTCTGTCTTTTCCTTGTTTATATCCATATTTGCCACATCCGCTTCTTTCTCATTCCCTCTTCTGCACCTACCTTTGCAATTATTTTCAATCAGAAGCTAAAGAACAAGGAATAAAATTCATAGCAGAATGCTATGAATTGCATTGTGAGGTCCAAGTTGATGTTGTCCAGCCAGTTCGTGTCTTTGCCTAAGGCCAAGTAGCTTTTTTTCAAAATAATGAGGAAGCCAGATTAACAGTCATGTGAAGCTGAAAGATTTAAACTTTGGGTTTTGCTTCTGCAATCTGGAAAACGCATCTATTAATTTGTTAAATACTGACAATGTGCCCAGCCTTGTACCAGACCCACAGACAAGGAAGAGCAGGCACTTGCAGACAAGGATTTGTCAGCAGGAAGTTGTACACTCGCTGCAGTCAGTCACGGGTGCATCCATGTGTAGACAGACAAGATCAATATTAAATAATAGCTATTTGACTGCACCGTGCATGAGAAACACTTGTGGGTGCACCGTGTATGCTTTCTTTTCCTCACCATTCCATGCGTACGGCACCCAGGTACAAAGTACGCATTGGACACATTTCCAACTAAAAAACATCCATGAGAACTGACAGCTGGTTAATATGAGATTTGTAAATCTTTTCCAAAACCGTGCAACTTTGAAGTTTCTAGGCTTATTTTAGTACTTGATCAATAGACCTACCAATAAGGCGAAGCTGTGTTCAGGAAGAATCCCATACCGTTCAACCAGCTTTGCTCTCTTCACACTGGGGAGGTCAGGAAGTCTCTCATTAATCCAATCAATATTTACCACTTGCTGATGGTTCATATTAGCTGGCAAAGATTTCGCATCGTACAGAATCAAAGGAGGGAGGTTTGGTTCTGGCATAAACCTAGTAAAAATGAAGAAAAGCTCCTTTGCAATTATTTTCAATCAGAAGCTAAACAACAAGGAATAAAATGCATAGCATAAGTGTATATATACTTACCCAGACGCTGTATTACTATTTCAATTAAACAAAATATCAAGAATTCATGACTTGGCATATTACTGTGAAGTAGTAAGAGGTCTGTTCTCTCTGAGTATTTGCCACTGGTTGTCACAGAGTCAATGATAGGAAAGGGGTAATTAACACTTTTGCATCCAAAATAATAATTAAAAAAACCCAGTAAAACAAGAATAGATATGGAAACAACCCACTCCTTTTGGCAATCAAGCAAGAATTGCAGATCTGGACAAAACAGGGAGTGGACTGGCAGGGAAAACCCCAGATGGGCAGCCAACTGCCAGGAGTGATCTGGGCAGGTTGTAACCTTTCCAGACTAACTTCAAAAACCTTGGGGAAATCTCGTGCTGTGCTAAAAGCAAAGTTACTACACTCAGCAGGGAGCCATCACAGAACAAAAGGTTCCTTTAAAGAGAAGGCCAATTCAAACCACTCAAATATCTGCAATTCAGGCAGCAACCTCACTCTTACATGATCAAATAAAGGGTTCAAAAAAATATCAGAGGAAAGGACATCGGGCACCTTCTACATTTAATATAATATTTTCAATTTCAAATCTGCCTAAACATAGATTTTAAGTTTAATGTATAACGTGCAGCAGTAAGTTATCAAAAAATCTGAGAAACAGTTTAATACTGATGATAATTTTAGTAATAATTTTCCTGGTCTTTATTTGAAATATTTCAGACTCACCACTTTTGCTAGTTTTTAATGAATTTTCTTTTGCCTTTGTTCCAATTAGTCTTGTTATTAAACAAGTCTCATGCTCTCCCCTAACATAAGGAATTCACTGCCTTTTCAGCTGCATTTCTCCAAACAAGAATTTAAAGAACAGATTTAAATGTAAAGTTTGTAGCGTGTTTTCCAAATCCTTGTTCTGCTCTAGTAAGATCAGTGGTAGAATATAGATAGGTAGATCTAACAGGAACACAGGTATGACAAAGCTAAGAGGCTCTGAAAGTTCTTCTGCTGAACTACAATTCTCTAGCTGGGAAGTGAACTCTGGGAGCAACAGGAAGACCGTCTCTGGGATGCAAAGCTGGGGAACTACTGGGAGGATCAGCAGTAAGATGGCCCTAACAACGGGAGGAGGCAGGCATGCACAGAGCAGGAGAAGAGGTGTCCAGAGCAATCAGCAATCCCTGACCTGCACCACTCTTCCCCATCCCACTCAGACACCATTGTGACTACCTCCTGTGCTCAGGCACTAAGCAGTCGCGCTGCTCCTTTCCAGCCTTGCCTCAGCACTTGTTTCCAGCAGCGCTGCCTCCCCACAGGACTCATGCCTTGTTCCCTGGCCCTCTGGCTAAACCCTTCTTGGGTGGCTACTTATGGTTTGATGGCTGTCATCTCACACTGGTGGAAGGCAAGAAGTACTTATCAAGGTAACATTTTCAGTAGGTCTAGTTTACCCAGATTTTATGGGAGAAGCCTGCCTATGAATGCCGACACCTTTCAGTAGTAATCTGGATTTTCAAACAGCGATTGTGATCTATGATCACAGGATTTTAGCATGGATGGGCAGGGGCTGCTATCTGAAAATCAATTCCCTCAGTATTTTCTTAAAGCAGGAGTAACGCTTAACTCACAATATTCTTACATGTTGTGCCTGCCATTCTTAAATACAGGTGTGTTGGCCAGAAAGTAAACCTTCAACTTACCCACGTTGAGCTAAGGTACTCCAGATTAGTTTCTGGGAAAGGCCCATGGGGTTTAGCAGAGATGAGACACAGTTCTAGATCTGAACTGATCTGACTAGCACCAATTTTGACAGGTCCCTTCCCCTTCCAGTGGAAGGTAGACTTCCAATACAGACTCACTATGCTGACTAACCTTATGTGCTCATTCCACTGACCATACTTAAGAAATTAAATAAATTCTAAGTTCTTGAAATGTTAACCTTATTAAAAAAAAATAATACCGATAATCCTGCTTTCCTTCTTTGTCTCTCATTGGTACAGTGCACCTGAAATAAAAACAAGTACGATGTGGTGAGTAGTAGTACCCCACAGAATTAGTTTATGGCAAAAACACGAAAGTTCTGCCTCACAAAGTTCAGGAGAGCTTTTTAAGGCAACTTCAAAGAATGCATATATGTAAGAGGGCAGTCATTTTCACACGGATGTTGCTTGATATAGCACGCAATCTGTTGTGAAAAAGCCTCAACTTAAGAATGTGTTACTGCCTGTGAGAAGACTATGCTTGTAAACATTAGCATTAGAAGGCACAAGCTGAGCAATACTACATTACCTCTCCTGATCATTCCACTAGGTATCCCTGGCACTCTAAAGCTGCTGTTCCTCCAAAATAAAAACTCACCCAAGCTTGGAATCAAAGGCTCTTGTTTCATTCAGAATTGTTCCTCCATTTTCAAGTTCTTCAATTTGCCTCTGTATTTCATAGTCTGGCAAAAACAAAAGTCACAAGCTTGTTATACAGCACTATTAGCTTTTGTACACTCCACTATTTCATTTTTCACTGCTATGCAATAATGAAATAGTTTGTTGTTTTAACTTTAATGAAATAAACAGCAGTAGTTACAGGCAGAATTATCAGTCACTGTCTCTTTCTCCAGCACTGTTTCTTTCTTTGTGTGTTTTCCTCATCTCCTTTAATTCCCTTTAAATAGAAAACATTTTCTCCTGGGCACTACAGCTAAGCCATACATTCCTAGTGACTGCCCTATTTACCTAGTTGAGTTTTCTTTTGGAGATGTCATAAACATCCTTCTTGCTCATATCCAAGCTGCCTCTGAACTTCATACACACCACCTACCACACTCAGTGGAAAGCAATCATCTACACTGGAGGACACAGCCACTGCTAACATATGTCAGTATTAAACATGCTTGGCATTGAAATATCTGCTTTATTCTTCTTGCAGGCATGGGGCTAACCCTTCAAGAAAACAGCAGACTAAACATGGCTGCTACCCCCATAGTACACCAGGCTAAGGGATTCTGTCAAGGAGCAGCAAGAATGAGGCTGCTCCACAGGGGGAGCCAGGCCAGGAGCTGAGGGTGACCACAGCACAGGCAGAGCCCTCACTGCCCAGTGCAATCCCACCAGTCTGAACAGCATGGGCAGAGGCACCTGCTATTAACAGTATCCACTGACAGGCTCTGTCAAGGTGAGGGGATGATTTGGTTCCAGGGTCCATCCAGGGAGTTCAGTCAGAAGAAGCATGAGATAAATCCAGACACAGGACTGGGAACAAGACTATGGATCAGGTCCAAGGTCCATCAAGAGACAGGACTGAAAATGGCACACCTGTGAGGTAGCTCAGGCAAAGTCTGAACTCTGAGCTTAAATGGCACTTCTGGTCCCATGGGTAAAGTGCATGGATGGGACACCCCGATGCAGCTAATCAGGGCATTTTAGGCTAATTACTGCATTCAGGATCCTGACCTATTTCATGTCAGACCACATAAAATATCTACAATGCTTCTTAATGAAATAACCATCATTTACCTACTGCTTTTGCCAGGAATCGTATGCTATTGATATTCTTCACTTCAGTCCTCACGCCATAAGGCTCTCCAGGGTGATGCACAGAAACATTGGCATCCACTCTCAGCTGACCCTCTGTGAAAGGAAACTTCATCAACAGAATACTCTGCCCTGAAAACTAGCGTAAAAACCTTGTCATGCATTAATAAACTGCACGTTATGTGCAGAGCATTAATAGCAAACTTCCATATGTTCAGAAAGCAGTAACAACCACCTCATCATAACGTTCTGTCTGTGATTCCATCTAAGGACTCTGCCTCTTATCATTCAAAATTTTCTGAGAATACTTTTTTTTTCCCCCCCCAAAAAAAAGAGACCTACTCAAAATTCCTCTCAGAGAAAACAGTGCAGCACAGATCCTCTAAGGCATATAGTGAAAAGAGCTTCTGATTCACAGCTCCTACATAAAGGGCAGAATTAGACAAGCAATTTAAAGTGGTGGAGTGTGAGCTTCCATTCCTTTAAAAACAGCATAAAAATACCTTTTGGAATTACAATTTGATGGATATATACTACCCTAGCGTAGAACAGAAGAACTTACAGTTATGTTGAGCAGATTTACTAAGGTGTTCTTGGAAATTTATAGCTCAAGGACAAAATGTGAGAAGTAGTGAATTTTTTTATTGTAATTTTCTTCCTCTCCTTCAAGAAACTGCAATCTCCCCTCACCCCAAATTTCCCTCGCTGCCAAAAAACTGAAACTGAGTACAAAGTTATATATAAAAGCATCTTGCACTTTTAGTCCTAAACAGAATAAAGTCCTTAGAGATTTTTAATGACTCAACCACGAGTAACTTGCAATTGTATCTTCCTAAGTTTTGTCCCTCTAAAGACATCCCTTCTGAGAAGGAAAAGTTTGCCACAGTTATTCAGCAGGTGGGAATAAACAAACAGGAGAGGTTGTACTAAAACAGAAACACCATTTTTCCCACAGCACGCAGAGAACATCTGTAACCTTTCGCTTTGCTTTTGGTGGTGCTTTTTTTTTTTAATAATTTCAAATACAGACAGAAAGAAACAAATGCTTACTGTTTAGATACAGTAACATTATTAAAGAGAGTGCAAAATAGCTCAGACTTAAACCTGTGAAGACGTCTAGAGCTTCAGAATCTGTTCTGGTCAATCGATGTAAATTGACTAGAGAGGCCTTGGTACACTCTGTAAAGTAGGCCGGATGATAGTGCACTAATTACCTCTGTCTTCATAGTCTTGCCAGACATGCAAATGAAGAACAAAGGCACTGGAATGACCCAACACCTCTTTCAAGGGAAGTGTTTTGCATGCGCTCCCTCTTTGGGGTGAAAGGAGTACTTGTTCCAAAAGAACAATAGTCTTGTCCCGACCTTGCTTCATTCTGAGACAGGACCAGCTTCCATTTTGATGGAGGTGTCAATGTGACGCCACAATGAAGTTAATCAGGCATAAGTAAAACGAGAGCCAAGCCCCAAAGATACCTAAAAAAGCCTTTTTCTTTAAGCCCAGCTTCCCTTCCTTTCACTTTGCAATGAAATCATCTTCTCATCTGGTTGTTGTTGCTGAAATAACATCTGATTTCACTAAACACACAAGTAGAATGAAGGAAAAATATGAGAATGTAAAGCCCTTATTTGCAAGAAAGTAATTATGATGGGGGAAAAGCTAACTATACCACAGGGAAAATATTCCCAACACTGGAATTCTTTTCTGAAGTCAGAAATCTCACTGTGATAAAAGACATCACAGTGCAATTCCAACAGCAATCTTGGGGCCAAATTCAGTAGTGATAAATGATGTCACATATATATCTGTCCGCAAAGGCCTTTGAAGAAGCATGCAAACTGGTTGCTTCATATTAACATCTATGTCCCACTTGGCATGTGCAACACTAGTGCAAGAAAAGATTCAGAGACACGTATAATGTCTAGCAATTACTGCTTCCCCCCACATTAAATTAGATTCGCCTCGCCAGCCAACATTTAGCAGATCCCATTTTTGGGTGATACATGAACCACTGACTCAGTTCTCTAGGAGACGTGTCCACTATGGACTGAATGAGTTGCCAGAACAGTGAGAGCAACTGTCACAGGCAAAAATATAGCTTACATTGTGAACTCTAATAGGTAACCTATAATTGGGTGTAAGGATGGAGAGGATGAATGCCCAAACCAGTACTGTTAAACTCTCGAGCAGAAGCCTGCTATTTGCTACCGGTTACTGCATGCTGGTCGTAAATTTTGGTAACATTAGGACTGAGCAAAACTGGCATGAACTGAATCCTCCAATTAATAGAGAGACATGAGAGAGCATCATCAGTTAGGAGGCTGATCACATGCTGTGCTTCTGCACATCACCTCTGGGGAAAACTGGAGCTTTAGGGTTCCAGAAAGAAGAGCTGGTGCAGGGGTTCCCAAAAGAGGAAGTGGTCTCAGAAAGATAGCAGTGATCTTGGTTAGAGAGATCCTGGAGGCAGGGGAGGAGCCTGAAGACCAGAACAATGCATGGAAACAAATGCTAGGGGATGTCTAGGGACCCTGGTCTCTTAACACCTGGAACTGGTACCTGCAAGCCTGCTGCACACCACAAACCAACACAATTTTCTGGCTCGCCTCCCCAGACCAGCAGTACTGTCCTCTACTGCAAAGAGAAATTGAGACTCAGTGAACATAATACTGGAGTAGAGGGACAGACAGAGTGAGCAGGGTAAAAGCCCCAGTCTCATCGGTTCTTAAACCCAGCACCCATGTCTGCTATGTGCTGTCATTTCCCTCATCTCACCCATGACACCAGCACAAGTTTACTGCCTACACCAAATTTATGACTAGCTGAGACCTGACACGCAACCTGCAAGATGATCCATGCTCCCACTACTTTGTCCCGTAACTCCCATATTCTGCAACTAATCCTTACTACAGGTCTGCTGTGCTGCAGCACAGAGGCAAGCAAAAGGAAGACAGACAGGGAGAAACACCGCATGAACCCTGGGAACATTTCTTTCTGCCTAGGTTTATCCTGTAAAATTACTGTGTGAGGCAATATAAAATCTAGCACCGCAACTCTCTGCAGAGGGAGGCAGGCCCATAAGGACACCTGAAGCACAGGAGACATTAGGACAGGCTCTGAGGAATGTGAAAACAACAGCTAGAAAAGGCTGTGCATTATAAGCAACCACAGAGCAAAATAACCAGAAACTGCAAAACTCCTGCAAATACAGAGAATTACTGTTAACAAGGGAACATGCCTTTCCCCCTTCTGTACCTGCCATGACTGCCTGGCTGCTCCCAAGTGTTTGAAGGATGAGCTGGAGCTCTCTGACTGCTGCAGCTGCTTCCTCCCCACAGCACATATCAGGCTCCATGACAACCTCCATGAGGCCGACTCCTATCAGGGAAAGAGACAGGAGATTTTCAACAATAGCTTTTGATCTTGGCATATTAGAGTGCAACTGGCTAAACACATGAAAGCACTTGGGCTTTTTTTGAAAAGAAAATAAACTCCCATGTATTATTTAGGAACTGCCACTACAGGCCTGGCTGCAGATTGCTATAAAAACTTTTCCTCCTATTTTTTTAAAGGAACAGGCAAGCTGGAGACCATCCTCCCCCCTTTGATGACATGCAGGTCAGAATGACACATTCCTGCTTTTCTCTAGGATAGCTCCCACTTTAAGCCAAGCTGATTCCAGATTCCAATTTAGTTATCTTAAACTACTTTTGAGACAGAGATGTAAACAGATGAAATCTAGTTTTTAGCTTCAGGATTCAGCTTTCAAAGAATATGAGCAGCCACAAGACACACCAGACCCCTGTGTCCCAGTTAGGCTAGGTCATCCAAGTTGCTGCCCATGTTGTCTGCTAATTTGGTTCACTGTGTTTACAATTTCAAAGTTTAAAGAGAAAATGTACATTTTTTCAAAGCTAATAATTAACAGAAATGTCTGATTCATGCAGTGAAAAATTCCAACAGCTGCTCCTTCTATACACAAACTTGATTGACTAGGTCTGTGATTTTTTGGTATTTTTTAAAAAACAGCACATACAGCAGGAGCAAGAGCTTAAATAGCTGAGTGGCTGTAAGTGACTGACAAATACAGTTGTGAGCAAACTGGACCCAAGAGGTTTCTAACGTGCTATGGCCAATTGCCATCATCAAATGGGAACGGGAAAGGTCCACTGGCTATTAAAAAACTCAAGTATTCCCCTGCTTCAAGTGCAATGGTCATTTTAACAAATTTTTATTTTCAAGGCTATTTTTATTTTCACCCGTTTCCTGTCACTCATTTGCCTTAAAGGTTCATCTTATGCAGAAAGGAGAAGAAAAATAGGAAAATTGTCCAAGCCTACCTGCCCTATTCAAGTCAACGAGAGTCTGGTTCCTTGTATCATCATGGAGACTCTTTCCACTGTCTTGCTCCAGCTGAATTTGTTTAATCCTCACAGTTTTGGTCACCATCTGGCTCATTTTGTTGTCTTTGCAGAGACTGTATGAGAGACTTCCATTCACCGCAATAGGAACTCTTTGCTGAGTGATTTGATAGCCAGCCTGTCAACAAAATTAGCTTTATACTCAAATAAAACATTCACTTTTCAGAAAACAGCAGCACGGCCAATTGCAAATATTAGAGACTAAGAACAAAACTGAAAATGCAACATCTTCCACACCACGCAGTATTATACAACACATACACGTGTAAATTCAGAAGTTATTTTGCTTAGCTGGAACAGGGGCAAAATAGAACATGGGTCTAGAATTTGACATAACTGTGAGAAGCCAGAGGTCTGAAAAAAGTAAGAGCACTCCTCAATATAGGCAAGTATAAGACACTATTATAATGCAGAAATAATCAACTGCGCATCCACTTGCCCAGGATGACATAAATTTCACTGATACTGGCTTGGGGCAGGAAACGGAGTACAATAGGTTCTTCCACAGCTGTGGTTCCATGATCATGTTAAATCTTGTCTGAAGCCAGTCACTATACCACTGTCCCCAAGCTGGGACTAGCAATCATCTTCCCATCAGGCTGAATACTCCCTACCCCCTCTTTGCCTCTTCAGAACTTAACTCATTAGAGGGGAGGAGCGGGAGAGGGAAGGGGGGTGAGGGAATGGTATGAAAAGAAGAAAATGAGAAAGCTCCGTTTCATTAATGTAGCAGTTTAAAAGACGGATGCTGCAACCCCACATAAGGCACACAGGTGAAAAATGCCATCTCCTGCCTGGGACTCCACTCAAAGGGGAAACTGCTAGCCAGAAAAGGGGTTGCCAGTGGCAAGGTATTGGAATAACTGCAATGGCATGAAAATACAGAATTGAATCAATTACTCTCTTGAGGTAGGGTCCCCATCTTTTCCTCCTTCGTTGCCTGCTCATGCCCCCAGTGGTAAAAAAAAAACAACAAGGCCTGCCAGATTTTAATGAATTGGGATGAGCATTTGCCTATTTTGCAGGGAGGGTGAGCTTACTCTAAAATGTAGAGATGGTGACAGTGCATCAGAACACAGAACAACGGTCTGGCCCTGTGAGCAACTCAATTTATAAACTCAATGAAGTGCATGACCTTCTAGCCATAATCACTGCAAGAAAAATAAAATAACTGACTCTATGCAGCCAATGCTAATCACCCAGCTCTTCCCATCTCCTAAAACTTCTCATTAAAATGATTTTTTTAAAGCCTGCAATAGTGAGTGACAATAAATAACTAGAATTCCATCTCCCATCCAAAGCCCCATTTTCAGGAGTAACAATAATCCCATTGTCAAACGACCCTAAGAGCTGGATTTATTTTATCTGTTCTATACAGCTCATTAGCCTAAACTCTGCATTTTATTACAGGGCTCCTGACTAGACTGTTTCACTATGAAATGGAGGTCGGGTGGTTTATTGCCAGTGCTTAAACTGCAGAAGTCAGCCATTAGAAATACAGAATTACACGTTTTAAGCCAATAAAATGCGTCAGCATCTCCCTGACCAAATGCCCATGCTCATCTGACCAGAGGACCCTGTAACTCATGTCTGGAGACAACAGCAGCCAACTTGGTGCTGTACACACCTTCTTCCACCTCACTCTTCTCTAAACACATGGATGCAGTTTCTTTCCTATACCAAGATTCTTCTGAATAGCTCCTACGCAGTACACTGATAGCAGCAGACAGCACAGGAGTGTAAGAGATTGTTTTCAGTTTAACAGCAGAAGCACAAAAGGTGCCTTGCAAACAAGTCTGTGGTATTTTTGGTGTTTCTGATGTGCAAAGGAATTTTGTAGTCATGTTTATTTTCTGCTATTTCCCTTTTTTCTCCTTCAGGACTGCAAACAGGCTTTAAAATAGTTTTACAAGTAAAAAAAAAAAAATTATTTGCAATTCAAACTGGTAAGCTTGTGTTTCACACTCCCAGTAACTCACTACAGAGCCCCCAGCAAAAGGACTTCTTAATGGCTTACAAATATTAGCAAAGTTATCCCCAGAAATCAAATCAGTCATCGCACAAAATTCCCACAAGAGCCACAAGTTCCCAACCTGTAAGGAAACACAACACAAATCTCTTCTGAGATACAGAGTTCCAGTGGACAACTATAACATAATTCTCTTTCTATGGTGGGAAGCAATTCTGTTTTACTATGTTTTGTGTTACTTCAAAATATTTTCAGTGTCTGAACAAAAGAGTGGGAGCAAAAGTAGTTTCGTTAATAATATACTTCTACACTTTAATATGTGACATGAGAAATCTCCCCCTCTGCTCCTCTGGATGTCCAGGTCACCTCACCTAAAGTGAGGAGAAGGTAACATGCCTGATCTTTCTCAGATAATATAGAAACAGGTTTTTTTTTTCTTTCAATGCAGTCACCAGATCTTCAGCTCAAAATCAGATGAAGTGAAAACTAGTGTCCTCCCTTTTACAGGTTAGTGTTAAACTGAATATTCAGTACAAATAAGCAGACAGAAAAAAAAGAGTTTAAAATCAGAAAGGTTTAATTTAATTAAATAGAATAAAGAAAAAAGGCTCAAAACCTGCTGCATCATGTTGCAATGACAGAAGGCAGGTTCTTAATTGATTTCAATATTTCTACATCCACATCAAGTGCAGCAAAATGCACTTGACTTCCAGTGACACCTTAGAGCAAATATGAAAGCTACCAACAAACCATACTGCAAAGACTCAGTTTCTCTTTTTTTTATTAAATAAATTTATTGAAACTACTGACTGAGAAAGTTTTAAAGGGAAATAAAATATTTTTAGGTCCCTAAATACACACAAAACCACACTATTATGTTTATACCACTGGAACCTGTGTTTGTTATACATTCAGTTTAAATGAAGGACTATTACCAGACTGCTTTGACCGTAACAGACAATTAGTACTAAACATCAGGAATGGAGAACTTAAGGGCAAAGCAGCTCCAGCTCCCAATTCAATTACATTAAGCTACTGGAATCGTGCAGCTAAGCAAGGAGTCAGCAATCAGAGCAATCATATTCAATCAGTGAGCACCAGGGTACAGCTGTCTATTCATCAGGGCACAGTGCAGCATCCTGTTGGGGTGAGTTGAACACTGACTGAACACAGGAAAAGCAACTCTTCACTCATCCCCTACTGCCATCCGTACTCCAGACTTGTCCTTTCCCAGAGCCTTAAAGGAATCAGCTATATCACATACTTACAGGCAGATCTGCATAGAAATAGTGTTTTCTGTCAAACAAGGACTTCTTGTTTATGCTGCAGTTGAGTGCCAGGCCTGTCATCACTGCTGCTTCTACACATCTCCTGTTGAGAACCTAAGGAAACATGACACATGGTTTTGCTCAGATACTCAGTATG
>VZTM01018612.1:301-19831 GCA_013400555.1 Jacana jacana
GAATAGAGATATCTGTCCTAAGATAATTCTCTATTTCTAGCAAGTATGGCATATTTAGAGCATCTGAGAATCCCAGGTGCTATTACAAAGTTCCGCCCAGACAAAGTGTGCATCATTTCACTGAAGTCTGTGGATGCATTTCCTGTGTTATTCACTAGACTAAACAAGACCTAAATTCTGCAGCATGCTCTTTCCTTATTAGCATCAGAAGATAAATGTTCTAACAAGCCTCTTGTGTGTCGCACATATCCCACTCATTGATGTCTGCCTCTCAAGAAGACAGACAGCCGTCCTCTTTTGATATAAGTAGGGAAAAACCCCTCCACACAGGCAACTCCACTAGCCTACAAAGGTACATTAAACACCACAAAAGGTGATTACTGTTAACTTTCTCCAAATGCCACAAAGTGGGAAGTCTGTAGATTTAAAAAATGATATTTGTTTCACTGGCATGCTGTAGTTCCTAGCCACACATTCATTCACAGAATAGAGACGCACGCTCATCTCTTTAACCTAGCAAAATTCTGAACTGGTTTCTGAATGAACACTTGCTGATGCAAACTAGTTAACTCTGTGTCTGTCCAAGTTGTGATTACTTGACCTAAACATGTAAGTAGCTACTGGCTCACACAGGTACTGTTTTCTGCATGCATCGACTCTTTAAAGTATGACCCCTCTTCAAGTATTTGAGTTCCACACATCTATCTATTCTACCTCGGTGTGTTCACTAAAAGAGAGCTGAAGTAATAACAAAATGAAAATTTAACAAAATATGTGGTGCAAGAGGAGGAAAAAGACCAGGGTAAAAGCTGCAGGGTTGTTGTAAACAAAATACAAATTAATACAGAGAAATTTCCTGCTGTTATGTTGCCTAAAAGCAATGAATCATGATGCGTTCTCACAAAAAATGACTCAGGGTGGTTTACAGCAGTGATGTCCCATGACTCAGCTATGAAATTATGATGGTAACACGGTTGATCATGAACCCTGAATCACATGACAGCAAGCAATGATGCAAGCTTTATGCAAGAAGACTACAACCAAAACGTGAACTTAAGTAAAATATCCTGCATTCTTGAAAAACAGTATTTGAAAATTAGTTCCTCCTGTAGTTGTAACCGGTACTCTGTCAGCAATGAATTTAAGCCTAATTTTAAATTCATTAACCTCAAATCCCTATGTTTTCTTCCTGAAATTTTTGCAGGAGTGGCATGACTCTTATGCACTCAAAGCTATTACACTCCCCTTATTTGTCATACTAGAAAATAACACACCAAACTGTTTTCAATTTCAAAGTGAATCTTACATAAAAAATATCATAAGCATAGTGTAAACAAAGAAAAGGAAATACTACACTTTTACTAGATTTTTGTGTCACTACTTTCTTCTCGCTGTATCTTGCAAAAAACTACAGAGCATGTTTTTCCATTAAGGAATGTATCATTGCCATCACACTTCATAATAGCAATTATCTGCTCCAGTCCCCTTCTTACCTTAATTAATATCTACGTTATTAAAGAAATAAGTGCTTTCAGCTTTGCTCTGAGGTAACCACCAAGGCAAAACAACCAAGATATGCTAGAAGGAGGAGGACAATGCACGACAAATGTCATTACAGATAACATATTGCAGGTGACAAACAAGTTTTTGTGTGTTTGTTTTACAGAAAAGCAACATTTACATGTACCTGCAGCTAGATACAGATGATTCACCTAGAATAAATGTAGTTTTTGAACTGTCATTTCTGGCTGTGACACTGTTTCATCCTGAAGTCCAGTCTCCTGCTCAAATTACCATGATCATAAGCAGTAGATCAGGCCAGCTGTGCATTTCTCTAGTTGAGTCTTGAAAATCTCCAAGGGCAAAGACTGCTTAGCCTCTCTGGGTCACACTTTCTACTACCTCCTGGTGAAGAAGTTTTTCCTGATGTCCAATATGAATACTTCAAGTCACAATTTCTGGTTCTTTCCACAAGACAGCCTGGCACTGCCTAGTTAAGTTTGCCTTGGCTGTCTTCGCGACAGAATTTCACACGGATAGTTTTCTGCTGCTGTTAGACCATCCTTTTGCCTCATTTTCCCTAGTCTAACCAAGCCCAGCTCAGCATCCCACCCAGCTATCCTTCCAGGAGCTAAGTATGGGGATGTGCCTGTGGGTCTACCACTCCCGCTAATTCTGCATGGTCTGCAAACCTGCTGAGGAGGCACTCTTTGCTATCCCATCAACTGCAATTAATCACTCCTGAGCAGACCTCTTGAGTACCCTCTTCGTCACTGGCTGCCAGCTGGACGTCAGCCCATTTATTACTGCACTTTGTAGATGACAGTCCAGCAAATTTTTAACCCACCTAGGTCTTCTCATCCACTCTCTTTTTACAAATGCCACGGGAGATGATGTTGAGGCAAAGAGCATCCAGTGTTCTCCCCCTTGTTTGTATGCTTACTTATGGCAATCAGTTTGAATTAGCACATTCTGCCTTTGGTACATGCACGCTGTCTGTCCCTGATCACTTTTCTTGTGTGTCACATTCTTCAGAATTGATTTTGAGAGGACATGCTTCCTTTCTCAGGGCTCAGTTTAGGGTCTCTTCAGCTCCTCTCTTTTTTAAAGACAGATGTAACATTAACCTTGTTTTCCATTGCCATTGCAAACCTCTTTCAGTGCTGAACCCTGGCCAGCCCCACAGGATTGAATGTGTGCAATTTGTGTGAACAGCCCCTAAACTGTCATTGCTCTACTGCTGCCTGACCCTTTCCTTCTGAAACCATGCCACTGTGTCCAGAGCTCACGGAGCCGATGTTCACTGCCACGAGCAGGGCAAAATAGGCATTGAGTACCCTGCAGCAAAAGTGGAAAACCACCACTGGGCTGGCAAAATACACATAGTGAAAGGGAGAACATGGTTTTGTAGCTTTAAAAAGCTCACAGCCGATTTCTTCCATTTACTCCATCGGGTCTGACTTTGCATTTGTCCAGATCAACAGCAAATTTCTAAGTACTACGTTGGAAAAAATTGTTGTGGTGCATTTCACAAATGCATTCACATTAAGGATGTATCATTCCATACATTCCCTATATGATTCAAATTGAAATACTCAGCTATGAATGACAGCTCAGGGAAGGCTAATGAGTTATCTTTGAAGGCTGCTCAAAGAGCTCTTGCCTTTTCTAGGTCTCTTAGACACATTCACTCCCTTCCAATTTTTCACTTGAAGTACCTCTTGTTCTTTCACAAAGACTAAGCAGTTGATGTTAACAAAAAAGTGGGGAAGAGAATGAAATTAATGGCATATTCTGTGACCTTTTTTTTTGCGAAAAAACAGACTGAGGTTAATTTCCTCTGAATGACACAAGTATATTGTCACAGGCTAAGACTCAGCTTTCACAATTTTGACTAATAAAGCCAACAACACTTTCTGGTGACATTTTTTTACTGTAGCTGAATGCTGACATGACAAAAACTCCCCAAAACACTGCAAGATACTGACATTTTCAAAATCTTCTGACAAAAATTACTCAAATATACCATCAAGATAAAATATTTAATTACAACATTATGCAAATGTTTCATTGAAATATGTAAAATGCAACAAGAATCACTCTACTTGCACAGTTTGAGTGCTGAACTACATTAAGGAGAGGTGCTAAGTGTTATTTTGATTGTGCTTCAAAATCTATTCCACCACCTCCCTGTAGGCGTGCTGAAACCTAGGGACAACATCTTCTATCCATGAAAAAGAGATATCTCTGGGACACAAAAAGACCCTAAATCTAACAAACAAAGAACACAAGATCATAAAAGAATAGGTTTTTTTAAAATAACTTTGGCTACAGTACAGAGTTGGAGCACATACTGATTTAGACTCTTTCTCTACAACTACAAAGAAATAATATTTGTTGGGAGATAAAATTCATATGTTAAATTCTGATGTTTGTGCATCAGAATTCATAGTCCTATTCATTTACCTTGGTGTTACAGGCTGAAGAAAACTTGTTGCTCTTCGGTAAGACCACTCTTACAACAGGTTTTTACTGCAGAGCACATTTCATGGAATTTCTCCAGGAGTAAATTGGCATAGTTATAGAAATTGAGCCACTTCACCACTGGGGATGATCTGATTTCACCTGTGATTGTCCCCTTGTTGGCACTCTCTACAGCCATCCTTCTAACAGAAGCCCAGTGATCTCAGTATTTGCCAGTGTAGGACTCTCGTGTGATCCTCCTTGATGTCCAGACTGGGATACAAAACTAGCTCTGGCTCATTTAGAGAAATTTACTTATAATTCACCCTCATATCTCCTTTTCCGTTTGCTTCTAAATAAAATAAAAAAGCTTTAAAGAATTTGGGTAAGTTGTTTTTCTTCCTCCTGAATATGTCAAAAAATTATCTGAACCAAGGGAAATCAACTTTTTCTTGCAAGTGCAAGAATTATATATTCCTGCCTCATTGAGATAAGAAGTAACAGTTCAGAGTGAATGCTTTTAAAGAACTGTAGATGATTCATTTTATGCACAAGCTGCAATGACACAATGTGTTCTAGGACAGGCATGCTATCTCTCAGGGCATCGACGCACCCAGGCATCAAAGACAATGGCACAAGACAAAATCATCACTTTAATTCTAAACTAATCTGTTTGACTTCTCTTCAGCTCCTTTGTTCTTCTCCTTTGTTATGGCATCCTGGCTTGCATAAAGAATAGTGTGACCAGCAGAAGTAGGGAGGTGATTGTCCCCCTGTACTCAGCACTGGTTAGGCCACNAACTGTTCATAAAGGGAAAGGAATGAATTTCACCACCTGAATGCTTTTGCTAACTGTGCGCAGGCTGCTTGGAGATGTGAAAAACCAAATCACACACTTGTCATGACTTGAAATGTAATAGTTAGGTGGCTTACAACTGCCACCCTGTTTGTATCACCAACACATTATGACCTGCTTTACACTGAAATTGCTCTAGCTCAGGCATTCCCACCCTTCTGAAAGACAAAAAAAAAGTAAAAAAAAAGTATGGCGAAACAATAGTGACAGTAAATAAACACCTGATGACAATATTTGGTCTTCCTGAGTCTAATGAATAATAAAAAAAAGGAATATAAATAAATAATAATAAATAAAAATAATTAGTGTCAATTAATAAATAATAATTATTCACAGTTTTGTGATAGCATTTCTGCACATGGCAGGGCCTGTTATTAAATATATTTATTTCATTTTTCACCTCTGCAATTAATGCTGCTCCCATTCTCTCCTGAGCAGAGTAGCTGGCTGTACACTTTCAGTTGCCATGACTGATCCCATAATTAAGCAGGAGGTGACCAAATTTTAAATGTGAGTTAATAATTGAAGGTTGCTGTTACAAAGAATGAGTGCATGATCACATATGTATGTGCAATTTTGAATTTTATAAAATTAAGTGCACCTTCTGCATCTGACTTTTAATAATTTTTAGTCTTTGATGTATGCAAAGTGACTGTAAGGTGACACAAAATAACCCATCATTTTGCTGCACATGAGGTAGCTGGCTCTATAAAGTCTAGAAGCTTAGGAAGAGTTCACGGCTACCATGTCAATGAAAAGATTTTTGGATAGGACAAGAGGCTTGCAGGCAGGCTACAGCACCTGTGAAGTGCTTTGCATATTTTCTGTGTTTCTAACAGTGTTATGCCTGGTTACAACAGCAAAGGACCAAAAAAGCCACTCCTTGATGGAAATCTTGATGAAACATACAGTCCCAAATGCATTTTTCTATATAGAAAGACAGAGAGCGTTAGTAATTTCAGCTGCAATGAGCCAGCCACTTTACTTTGTTTCTCTGTAAATCAACCTTGCTGTATGGAATATCACACAAAAGATTGTTACTTCCAGATAAAGCAGATACGTACACATTCAGAGAGAGTTACTTTAACAAAAGTGATAAGAATGGCTGCAGAAAAACCGCTATGCATCAGCAAGAGATGAGCTTATCTACTGGTTCCTATATTGCTGCAGGGGTCCACTAAACCATTACCAATCAAAAGTGATGCAGGAGATGGATAAATCAGTCAGTACTCAATAACGTTCCCCAGTTTGAAGACCTCTTTGGATATCAGGTAACTGGAAAATTCTTTTTAATAACATTGAGTCATTCCTTAAGTCTGTTGTATACGTAGATGCTCTCCAAATTTATCCCAGGTGGGCATTGGCACTAGGCCTACACCCTGTTGTGGCTTAGAATAAGGTACAGAAGTACAAGTCTTTTAGTGCAAGTGCAACACTTACTTAAATATTGTTTTTTTTTCTGGAAAACCTATGAATGGTTACCCCAATTGACATTATTTTGGCCATTGGGCTGAGTGTGCTTTCGCAATGGAAGTTAAGAACCTTATTTCCTCACTGTTCTACTCAGGAGTCACTATCATACTTTACTGTCTGATGAAAATTACCAGCCAAAATTATTTACATATTACCTCAAATTGTACCAGGCAAAGTAGGATGGACATTAGGAGCAAATTCTTCCCAGAAAGAGTTGTCAGTCACTGGAATGGGCTGCCCAGGGAGGTGGTGGAGTCACCATCCCTGACTGTTATGGTGTTGGGGGATCTGGTGTAGGGGAGAACTTTGTAGAGTAGGGCTGATGGTTGGACTTGATGATCCCAAGGGCCTCTTCCAAAGTAAACAATTCTATGAAAGTGAAAAAAGAGGATGCGTTGGCCATCACCAGAATAGCCATGTGAGGGTAACAATACTAGTGACCAGAACAACCTTTGACTCAAAGAGAACTGTAACAGAACTGGAATGGTATTATTACAACATTTTTCTGAACTTTGTTCTTCCCCCACAAAAGTTCTCTTTTCTGCTGTATGTGATTCTCATTCACCAGAGCTGAGCAGACCTTCTGCTTTCATACTGTTGTTACAACCAGAGCTCAGGACAGAAGTACTTTGGCAACGACAAGGCAAAGCCTCCAGATGCCGCTTCCATATTCCTCAACAATATTCTCGAAAGTCTCCTTTTACAGCTGGAATTCTGTCCAATATTGTACAACTAATGAGTTGGCAATTCTAGCTTGGACACGGCTCCAGAATTTGTTAGCCAGCAGTGTATTGTAGGTGCTGAGCACCAGAGCAGAGCTTTGGAGACCTGCAAGTTCTCATGGAAGCAGTTCTGCAATCCCTGGACCTTAACACGGGATGGAAATTGGGCTTCCACCAGATTGCATTCCCAGAGTCTGCTGCCGAATTCTCCCTCCAGGATGTGCAGAGCAGGCTCTTTGAGGATCATACAGCACACTTGAGCCAACACCGTGCTGGAGAGCTTTATACCTGTTAGAATTAGAAGTACTTCCAGATTTCATTTTGGAGGAGCACGCAAAAATCCAATTTGGGATTTTTTTTAGTTTTTTTTTTTCCTTAAGGAAAATAAGCATTACATGGGATGAACTCTTATAAGTAAAGCAGGAGGCTGAAGGGACCGATCTGTGTCTTGACACCAAAATAACTTGTTCTTATTTCCATGTTCGTATTTCCATCCCTGAAATGGCTTGGATTTTTTCCCCCTAATATATAAAAAGCAGGCAAAGGATGTACAAAGCTGTATGAAAAGCAACTGTATTGTGTTTGAGCATGTTTCAATCTGCTATCATTCTAGAACCAGTTATCTTTCTGCCACAGTACTGTGTAAAAGCACTAAAATGACCATTTCAGAGACTAAATGGATATATTATTAATTTTAAATATGGAAAATAGACACTGCCTCAAAATGAGGATCAGGTACTTATCCACTCCAGTGTACTTAAAATGGTCAGCAACAGAACTACTTGTGAACCTTCTAAATGGGACTGTTGGTCTTTAAAATACTTGAGTGTTTTGCAGGGATGATTTAATGCTACAAGGCTAATTAGAAGGTGGATGCATGTGTATGTGCATTCATAGGCAGAAAATGAGCATATCGTAATACTGTGCTTGGTTCACCCACACAAAATACATCATTCTTGCACAAATACAATTCAAATACATAATAGTGCTGTTTGGATCTCTGGAGTTATGACAACTGACTTACGAAGAACTGAACTTCAGATTGACCGAGTGACAACGGTGATATTGACCCAATGATAAGGTATCTCATAGTCCTGCTACTGCAAGCAGGAGGAATATAACATGTCAGTGAGTAGCATGTGTTCACCTCATGGCATGGCTCATTGACAGCAAGGTGTCCTATTTCAGTATGACATCCTCCTACTTTTAGATCTTGATCCTTCAGTACTTCCTGTTTGAAAGAAAAAGGGTAGCAGACTAAGTTTTTTCTTGCTTCTTAGACTGCCATTACTGTCATATAGTCTCATCAATGACAGTGCACTCCAAAAGTCTACTTTCAGGGTTGTGAGTATGTTTTTTAGAACTTCAAGGAAAGGTACTAATTAAAATGATAAAGAGTTTCTTTAAAACTCAAAAACTCCTCAAAGTTCCTTTTCTAATAATTTTCAGGAAAAGGAGGAAGAATATAAGGCTTCCTGCTGGAAAATATATAAGAAACATGTACATGATGAAACTTCCTTCCATCGATCTTGCACAAAACTGTGCAGCAAAATAGGTAGATGTGGTTTTTATAAATTGAGGCATAAGGCACTAAAGAAGGGGGTTGACTTGATGGTACAGTTCCCACAGTGATTTATAATCTGAGATTATAAAGGACTACCTGAAAATATTCCAAGAACAAGGAAAAGTACCAAGGGAGTGCTTGGTGGAAATCTAAAATCCGACGTGAAACAATCTACAGTGTCAAGGTCCAAATGATTTTTTTTTTCATTACAACCTGGAGGGAAAGGAGAGATTAACAAAATGGAGAAAGGGAATATAATTTCCTGAGTCTAACCCCAAAGTGCTAGTTACCAAACAGGGCTTTGTCTCCAAAACACTCAGTCTGGAATATCAGATTCTTTGCAGATTTTTTTGCCAAGCTTTATGAGTTTGTCTGCAGGAAGCAGCATGTAGATCCAAGCACTTTAGGACTTTTCAGAAGATGTAAAAATGTTCTCATAACTGGATGCCCAATCTGTAATTTGGCAATGATTTCTTTCTGTCTCACATCTTCTTGGATCACAAAATCTTCCCGGTCATTACTCTGAAAAGCTTGATGAAGTCTTCTGCCAAATGGATAATATCTTGGTCAACAGAAAGCACAAGGCAGCTAAGCACTTTTACAGCTCCAGGAACCGACAGGTTTAACTCTTAAATTATGCCTGAAATGGCAGGGCTGTCCTTACGGTTTTCCAAAAAGACCATACTGTTCTATTATCTTTACCTTTTTGTTCAACATTTGCTGGTATCTGATCCAACTCTGGAAGTGTTGTTAAAACTGTAGGTATGGGCCCGACCCAATTGGCTCAAAACTCCAGTTTTTTTGGTGTTTTTTTTTTCCTACATTTGGCATGTATCTGGATTTATCTGGATTTATAATCTCACAATACACTGTTCCTGGCTGTGTCACTCGGTTTTCCTCCCTTATGTACATAAGTAAAGGCGGGCCTACAAAAAGAGATAAATCGTTCAGAAATCAGCCTTGCAAAAATGCTTTGCTCTGCAAACAAGATGTACACTGTAGATAAGTATGGCAGGAGCTACAAGATACAAAACAGCCTGTGTTCAGGTAAAGTCAGATTGAAGGAAACCTTACATGCAGAGGAGTGGTGGATGAGCGTGGGGTTGTAAATAGAAGTTTCCAAAAGAAGTTTAAAAAAGCCGTGCTCGATAATTAATGTGAGTCAGAGGGACCTCCAAATAAATACAAAATAAATGCTAATGTATCTTTTGATTATTTTGTGTATAGGACTGGGTGGAGGACACTGTTCCATACCAACACATTTTCTGGGCCTCAGTGGATCAGGTCAACCACCAGGAACACCCTGGAGATATCTGGGACCCCTCTCCAGAGACAAACTTCAGAGCTTCTTCCAACCTGTTAACTGGGATTATTCCAAATGTCTTCCTAACTTGTCCTCAAAGACGATCCACCCTTTGAAAGACATTCCCCAGTGCTCATGAAGAACTACATCTCATGTTCAACAGCTTTGTGACAGTAGTAGTAAATAGCTGTTTTTCCTCTGGAAGAGTTATTCCCTCATGCTTCACAGATGGTTTGGGCACTGACACCAATCTAACAGGTTGTTGGTTTGTACTGGTAAGAAATGAGCACGGTTATTCCCAGTCACTGCCACAGATCCAAGCTTCCCATATACCAAGTAAATTGTATGTGAGCAGGCTTAAATCACACTCCTGAAGATTTCATATTACCAAAACTTTACTAATGATTTTTACAAGTTACATGCTAGGAAATAATTGTGAATTGCAAAAACGATGTATTTCTTACAGCAATCTCACATATAGCACAGGAGATAATAATCTCTCACAGAATTTAATAAGAGATTATCGAGGTGTCTCTGTGCCAGATTCTCCTAAATGACAAAAATGATACTGTCATTGTCAGTAATTGGAAAAACAAACAACAAAGAAAAAATCAGTCCCAAAATCAGCCATCAGAGACGCTGCATTTAATAGCCCATGTTCACAGCTCCAACTCTGCTGCTTCCTCATTTCTCTGGGGTAATCCTTTGCTGACCTTTTGCTTCATGCAAGGGCATTATAGGGTCTACTAGTCCCCTCTCCCACCCCAGCACGGGTACAGGGTGCGTTACAGTCCAACCCCCAAGCGATGAAGGTGCCCTCAGGTGGTAATCTTTTGTGAGTAGTGCTAAGAGATAAAAACTACAATAGCGGCTGAACTGACACTTGTTTGAATTTAACGGAAACACCGGAGAGTTTTATGATTGTTTTGGAAAAAAATGTGGCCTTGGCAGTTAAATATCAAGCTAAATGCTATTTCAAAGTAGAACATCCACTCTCACATAGATGTTAGCCATCTCTCCCCTGTTTGGCTGCTTAGAAAACATGTTTTCCTTTGTTGCTGTACCAGCCCTCACTGAAGCTCCGGATGAAGCAGCACAGAGATGTTGCCAAGTATTTTCCTGTCATTAGAGACATCTCCTTACTTGGGAAACAGTTGACCAACAGCATCCTGGACTGCATCAAGCAGAGCGTTGCCAGCTGGTTGTGGGAGGTGATCCTAATACTCTGCTCAGCACTGGTGAGGTATGTTTAGAGTGCTGGATCTGCTTCTGGGCCCACCAGTACAAAGGAGACATGGACATGTATGAAAAAGTCCTGTGCAGGGTCACTGAAAAGATGGACAGACTTTTCTCAGTGGGTCTGGTGACAGGACAAGAGGCAATGAGCACACACTGAAAAGCAAGAAATCACACTTAAGCATAAGATTATTTTTTTAATTATTATTTTTTATTTTTACCCTGAGAATGGTGAAACACTGACACGGGTTGAGATTGTGGAGTCTTTTCTCTTTGCAGATAATTGAAATTCAATTGGACACAGTCCTGGGCAGCCAGCCTCACTTGGTCCCACTGTATCATTAGCATTGGACTAGATGATCCTCAGAGGTTCTGTGACCCTGCAGGATCAGCAGGATCCCCAGGCACTGAGCAGGTACCCCAAGCATCTGTTTCCCTCAATCAGGAAAGAAAAACAACACCACTTCTGGCAAGCCTCTGATGTAGAAACTCCCCATATCAACCTCCTGACTCAGATCCCATTAATAATAGCTCGTCTCATTGGCCTCAGAGGGTCACTGTGATGGTACATACTCATCTGCCATGCCATCTTCAGCATTTCAGGCTATTTCTATGGGGTTAGGAGGCATTTGCCTTTCAGACAGGCTGAGGCTTTCCACACCCTCTCTTTCTGCTGTTTTGCTACTCATTAGGAAACACGGTTGTCCAAAATCCTGTCAGAAACAGACTCCGCTAAGCACAGACTCTAAAGTCTTGCAGCTTAATTTGCTGCAAAAATAAATCTAATTGGCTGACTCTAGATCCTGCTAATGACCATCAGCACCTTAACACCAACTGCTTAGACTGGAAAAAATCATGCTAAGAGCTTTTTTTATTAAGTGAAAAGCACAGTGTGAATGACACCCAAGGGAGAATAGTCTTCATTTTATTTATTTATACATTTTCAAACATTATTATTTTCTACTGTTTTGCACTCTGATGGACATCCTTCTAAAAGGAAACTGCTTTCTAATTGCTAGTTTCATCCACTGTGCCAAAATCCATTATTTCCAACAGAAGAAAATCAGGGAGGGAATCAACCACAAATGCTACAACCTAGAAAATTATCCAAAACTATATCTATTCAAATGAACATTCACATATTGCAGAAGTTTAGCTCCTATTTTGGTCTAAACCCCGTGCCCTTTCCCCAGTACAGAAGCTTCGTCTCCTCGTGTTTATACAAAACGTTTGAAGACCAAATTCCCAAAAAGTTCTGTTTGAACTAGACCTATCCAGAAAGATGTTTAAACTCAGTTTAAATCCCCAGATCACCAGACTTTGGATTCTGAATACACACACTGCACACAAAGAGCAATGAATTCAGACTGAAAAACAGCATCCAGGCTGATTTTTCATATGTAGATGGAAAGAGATTTCTACACACTTTTTGCAAAAGAGAATCGTGTTCAGAACAGTCATGACCTAAATAAAACATCTGAAATGGAGACTTTTCTCAGGCTGAGAAAATTCCACCCCACCTTCTTCATTGTCAGATGATGATATAACCTTAAGGTTTAACAAACATTTAGAAGAGTCTACATGGAAAAAAAAATCCAAACCCCAAAACCAATGATTAAGCCCTCTCCAATTTAAACAGGGGAACTTGTGCAGCCAAGAATGCATGAGCAATGGTAGCAGAGGAACAGGAAGAAATATGACTATGTAACTTCCCAGGCTATTCATGCAAAAGAGAAGAGTTCATCTGTGCTTTTCTCTTGTGTGGTTTCCTCTTCACCATGCAGGCTTTTTAGTTCATTCTGCTCAAGCACCCAGCCCTTCACATGGGTGAATACTTCACACAGGGGGGGAAATGAAAAGCCTGAAAAAGGTGCTTAGAAACAGCAACTTTCTAAGCACTGCAGCCATCAAGTCATAAAATATGCTAAGGGTTTCTCCCCAAATTCTCTGATGGCTATATATGAGGCAGACAGGCAGTCCTTGTCTTCAGAGGAACACATGTACTGCTCTCCTAGAATTCCCAGGAAAACATAAGGCATCACAGCTGGGATTCGCCTACTCCTTTATTGGGAGCTCCATGTATTCCCCTGCTCCATGACTGAGCAAGTACCGGAAAACAAGGAGGTAATTCACTGCATCCACAAAAGGCAGTGACAGCAGGTCTGCTAAACACTGGTGAGTTATCCTGGAAGCATTCTGCCCCTTGCTGTAGGACTGCTTTGTCCTATGCCTCTTTTGCAAATATGTGGTAGTACAGGATATAGTTAAGCCTAAAATATTAAAAGCCTCATAAGCAGAAGAAATATCAATCTCTATGTACTCCCACTGTATGACCTTGGATGAGTAATTCAATATGCCAATGCCACAAATATCTTTTGTAAAATGCAGGTAATACTACCAATTCAGTCATTTTAAAGTGATGTGCCAGTGATAAGCACTATACACTGACTTTCTAAACAGAAATAATGCCACTATGAGTCATTGCCTCTGGAAGCCTGAGTGGAAATAGGAAATCTTCTAACCCATACATATCAAAAACAGGAGGTATGATTGTATTTTCTAATGAACTGGGTTGCTGAATCTCAGTTTCATTAAAATGCTTTTAAGGTTCACTTGCAAGATGTCAAGGTTTGTGGGCAGAAACAAGCTCATCCCTCACTCGCAAAACTTTGGCAGAGCTGGGGAATGGTCACTGTACCTACCCTCTTCAGACATGCCAGTAGGCAGATCAGATCCAGGCAAGAGTTTATCTGCTTCTAGACTCCAAATGGTGTGAAAAGTAAAATATTATTTAGAGCAGCCTTCAGGCCGCTTCAATTTAAAGTAGAGAGTGGGAAATTCAAATTCAGGGAAATACAAATGGTACCAAAACTCTTTGTATCTGTCTGTGCCCCAAACACAGAAACAAAATACTTAGAGAACCAGGCTTAAAGAAAAGAGCCTCTCATTTAAGGAGCCATGCTTTTTCATCAATAGCATCATCTCTCCAAAACAGAGAATTACAATAGACTGCAAGGCAACCACAGTAGGATGTTGTGCAATACCTACTTGTAATAGACTCATACCCTAAACAAAGGTGGATTTAAGACCAGTTCTGTCTCCCATTGACTTCTCTCTCCCACTCTTACCCTGTAAAACAATTTGTGTCTGCTCAGCTGCTTGATTGTCTTTGTTACCCAAATAAGGTTGTAAGGAAAATGTTCTTCCTCCTATAAGTTCTTTACCATGAGGGTTGTGGACCTGGCAACAGGTTGCCCAGGAAGGTGGCTGAGGCCCCTTCCCTGGAGATATCCAAGGGGAGGCTCAGTTGGGGGTGTCCCTGCTGACTGCAGGGAGGTCAGACTAGATGTTCCCAGAGGTCCCTTCTGGCCTCAACCATTCTATGATTCTATGGTTATAATAATTTTGCTTCCTATGTATCATGTTTTCCAGTTTTTAACTTGAACTAAAAAAAAAAGGTATATTTAAAGCAGAACAGAGGGGTTTGGAATTTTGTTTTGGTTCAGTTTTCTTTAATTCAGGTGGAGGGTTTTTTTGTTTTGTTTTGTTTTGTTTTTCAACAAAATGTTCATACAGTTTTGCATTGAAACTATCCCAGAAAAGTGTTTGCATGAGCTCTGCTCCAGCCAGGTAGCCTCTGCATAATTTGAGAGGAGTCACCTTTGGGGCTGGTGTACTTGTGGAACCCAAAAGATGCACTGACCACCACAGAGAGAATCACGTATTCTAGAAAAGTCAGAACAGGGAATAAAAAACCACAAAAACAAGCTTTTTGGTAAACGGCCCTTTTTTGGTAAATGTCCATGCAGCCATGCTCTGCTTTTCCCATTTACTACTGATGTCCTAGCCAGTTCACTGTTTTCCCTGTCTTTGACAGTATACTCAGCATGAAAATGTCTTATGAGACTGCTGAGAGTGCAGCTACATTGAGTTAGTTGATGTATGGAAGCTGCCTCCAAGTAAAAGCGCACCGATCCATGCAAAAGGGATGCATTGGGGGATAATTTGAAGATATTTGCTAGGCAGAAGCTGTGCAGTGACTTACCCTGGTTACCTTGGTGCCCAGGAATTCACACCATCCCTGTGGTGACTGCTGTACCAACAGGAGAAAGGGAATGGCTGCCTCTTCACAGAGCTGCATGGAGAGGGTAAAGACTGGGGACAGAAAGACAGAAAGAAGAGGCTGTGAGATACTGCTCAGCATGATGGACAATAGATCACATGGCCCACGGGACAGGTGACCTCCTGGAGATATGTAACTTCCCAATCAAAAGAGAAATACCAAGTTTAGGCAACCGACATTATGGGTGATTGGAATCTGGATACAGCCACAAGTTACTTAGAAGCACTTTGAAGAGATCCTGAAGACATGTTAATAATTTGGAAAAGTGAATTTGTTTATATTTGCCCTCTACACTGGAAGGCAATGAGTGGCTTTAAACACAGAATATTTTCAATTACAGGTGTAAATTTAAAGCAGAATTTCACAATTTGAAAATTTGTAACCAGTGCCTGCTAGCAATCAATGAAAAATCTGCAAGTCTATTTTTTTAAGCATATTTTTTGGCCCAGATTTCTAAATCACATATTGTTTATATTTACATATTTTTTCTAAGGAATATTTTCAATATTCTGGAGCTTTATTTAATCATTGTCTTGTTTTCTTCCATTTGTTTCAAAGTGAGAACACACAGCAGGAGAACTATTATTTTTGTCCCTCTAAAATACTCTACATATCTTTTTCTTTTTTTCCCTTTTCAGACTAAGGAGTTGTATGATTCAAATAAATTCAACCTTTTCTGTTTGAAATGCTCTCTGTAGAATTATACTCTGTGTGTTTCTGGCTGTAGTCTTCCTTGCTAAAAGGGAACAGATAGGTGTAAATGATATTCACACCTCTTAATTGGAGTCATTAACAGTTCTTTGGGTTATCTTCCAGCATAAGACCTTGGGCTTCCTGAGGAGAAACGGGAAATAAGAGCCAGGAGTTGCTGCAAACTTTTGCTCATATAAGAATGTCAGTTAAAAGTGTGATTTTTGTGTTTGGGTTCTTTTTTTTTTTTTTCCCAGCATTTCTTTTCTGGTTACATCTCTACCGCAGACAAGATTTTATGAGCAAGATAGTGCTTTTGTTGGTATAGCTGTTTCATTTGTGCTGATATAAGCAAGACCATCACTAACTCTTTTCCTTGTACACTCTGTATCTATTAGCAGACATTCCTGGTGTAGTGACATGAGCTGCAGGCAGGAATTTGTGTCTCTTTCTTTGGTGATGCAAGTTCTTCAAAGTTCTTTTCTGAGCTGTTGGGATTTTTTTGTATGTTTTGTTTGGTTTGGTTTTTTTTGTTCCTGTTTAGCACTGCGCAATCTTTTTTTTTTTTTTGAGTAAGGAGAATAAAAATCAATTATTTACCTTGTTTTGCAGAGCAGACACAGAACTGATGGAAGCAATACTCTCTCAACAGCTTGATAAAATACACTAACAATTCATGAAAAATTCAGGTAAAAGCCAAATATAGTTTATTCATGAAACCGAACCAATTTACACTGCTTAACCGTAGCGAACATCAAAACGTCCTTTCATGGCCTCTTCAAAAATGTGTAACGTCTCTGCTTGCTTTTCTCGTGTTGGCCCCTGCGTGTGCCTGCCCCAAACCAACCATCCGCTCTCTCACCTTGCACCCACAGCCATTTGTATTGTATTAACAGAATCACAGAACATCAGGGATTGGAAGGGACCTTGAAAGCTCATCCAGTGCAATTCCCCTGCTGGAGCAGGAACACCCAGAACAGGTCACACAGGAACACCTCCAGGTGAGTTTTGAATGTCTCCAGAGAAGGAGACTCCACAACCTCCCTGGACAGCCCCTTCCAGTGTTCCCTCACCCTCATTGTGAAGAAGTTTTTCCTCCTATTGAAGTGGAACCTCCTCTGTTCCAGCTTGCACCCATTGCCCCTTGTCCTATCACTGTCCTATTCACAGGTACAAGTATTACAAATGCCATGTGCAGGTTTTTTCGCCACTAAACTCCAGTCTGGGCAGACGGCATCACTGCCATAACACAATCCATCATAATTTTTGGCACTGCCCAGATTAGTGGGGTACTTGCTGATAAACACTGCCCTCCCCAATGCCTTTGCTGCATTAATTCCTACAGTTAGCTCAGTTTCAAACCATGGAGCACCTAAATAAGAAGAGTCTCATGAAATAACTGAATGACTGAAATAAAATACCAAATAAAAACTGAAATAACAGAAATCCAATAAGCCAACAGTCAGGAAAGATTGTGTGTATGTGTAAAGGTGGCATGTGCCTCTGATGCATTACTTAAATTGACTGCTATGTGGCACACACAAACTCCATGGCTCTCTTTTATATCTGGGTATAACAGCAGGAGACGCTAAATAAAATGACTAAGTGTTGCCTGAAGAAAATAACCCATCTCCTCTCTTTGAGCTCAGAAGGCTGTGGAAAAATCTAGACTGCAGAGAGGTGTGGACAAAGGAAAACACAGCAGACCCTCTGTAAAGAGAGACTCAGTAAAGACAGATTTTCTGTAGAAAGAAATAAGTTGGGGAGTGGTTTCTACAAGCACAGAAACTGCTCATGTCAGAATATGCAGGGTTGAGTTTGCAAATGAGGTGGACTTAGATGCTGGAAACCTCTTGCCACCTCATAGATTTCACAGGAAACAGCTGGGATCCCAGATACCCTATAATGTGTGTAAGAAAAGTTTCAAAAATGGGACAAGCAGCCCAATGTCCTACGTCGAAAAGCATCATAGCTCATGGCAGGGAACTGCTGAGCAGGGACCAAGCGTAACCTTGACTGCCGGAGGGTCTGAAGCTCAATTTTGGGTCCCAACTTTGCTCACAATTCATCAATACAATTGAGCTCTAATACCAAGTCAACTCTCTCTTTCTCAGAAAAATAGTATAAAAGGGAATTATGGTATAAGCTTCCCTCTTTCCCTCTATGAATAAAAAAAATAACTGTATAAATTTTCCCCAGGAAATAGCTTGGAATACTAGGTTGCTGGATATTTAGAGGAAAGTTTTTCTCAGGCTATTCTCTGCTGGTACAATTTGATATAAAAATCATAGCTACAAATGGGGGAAAGAACTTGAATGTGGGTATTTGAAGTGAGTGCCACATATAGGAGTGTATAGACTCCTATCCTTTTGAGCTCTCTATCTAGTTTGATGTACATTTTACAGTTAAATCCCAGTTAACTCCAGGAACACAAACCTATCCATCATCTCAGCTTTTATTGAATTCCTTTTTGTTTTAGTAGACCAGAATTTACAGAGCTTTTTCTCTTTCTCTTTTTAATTTATTTCTTTTTTTTTTTNTTTTTTAATTTTTTTTTTTTTTTTTTTTAATTTCTTTTTTTCTTTTTTTTTTTTTTCTTTTTAATCTGCAAACATGCTGTGCTGTGAGGAACCTTGGAGCTGTACAAGCCAAATAAACCTTGCAATGACATTTTAAAAGTTGTTTTGCATTTGTATAACCTGGCTGTAATCCTTCTGTGTCTCAGAATTCACTGCACTATCAATCACTTATGTTATTGAACTGGATTTCACACAAAATCCCTTCAGTGGAGGAATTCTTCTATGTTCAAAATTTAGTGAAGCTTCTTCCCCTTCCCCTTCCAACTCATGGAAGAGATAGAAAAGGTGAAGCCAAGATGAACTGTCCTGGGTTACGGAGGCTGAGGTAATGCAAAGAGAATCAGTGTTTTGGAAAACATTTTAAAATATAGCTGAACCATGCTCCAAAGAATAGTTTTCTCTTTTGTGACTTAAAGTCATTTGAATCCTCATGGCAGAGGATAAAGGCAGAAATAGATGACAAGGATGATAACACGTCGATACACAACTAATATCACAGTACTGCAAGGCAAATTGAAAAATCAAAGAAGAAATGCCAGACAAATAAATTTGTTCTTAAAAAAACATACATGTTACAGATGCTTCTCCCATTCTGTTCCAATTGCTTTTCCATAATACTGGACACTGTTGGCTTAAATGCACATGAAATTAACTTCTGTTATCTCAGAGTTGCTGTGTAAATGTTAAATTTGACTTCTTACTGTCTGCCTGTTTTTGCTTTTCTATATAAATAAAAATGATGTAGAAAGATATTTTTATGCTTGATTTGGAGAAGTTCAGTGATGTTCAGCTCCCAATAGTAAGATATCCTTCTAAACGCAGGAGCTGCTTTTTTCTATGATTTTGTTGTCTCATATGAATTTTTAAAAAATGTAATTTATTCATGAGCAGAAGTGAGTAAAACCACCGGTTTCCCAGCGGAGTCATATTGTTAACATGAACCACATCTTTCCTGACCTTGCATAGCAATTGTAGGGGTTGTACTCCATAATTGGTCCAAATACAAATACACTTGTAAATC
>VZTM01018612.1:42680-69626 GCA_013400555.1 Jacana jacana
CCACTAACATAAAAGACAACAAGAAAAAGGTTTTTATAAATACATGAACAAAGAGAGAGAGAGACAGGGAGAATCTTTATCCATTATTGGATGATGGGAGGAACATTGCAACCAAGGACGAGAAGGCTGAGGTACTTAATGCCTTCTTTGCCTCTGTCTTCAAAAGTCAGACCAGCTACCCCCAGGGTATTCAGCCTCCTAAGCAGGAAGAAAAGGATGGAAAGCAGAACAATCCCACTATAATCCAGGTGGAAGTAGATAACGATCTGCTCCTGCCCCTTAGACACCAATAAGTCTATGAGGCCGGATGGAATTCACCCAAGAGTANTGTATGCTGGACCCCTCCACCAACCTTAATCTGTAATCTCATCCTTACCCTCTAGTCTCATCCACAGTGTTTTCATGTAAGCGGAGCAACTTGGAAATCTGAAAACAGCGTGGCATGAAAAGACCAATTTGGAGAAACTGAAGTAGTTTGTTGAACACAGGGTGGCAAGGTTCATCATGTTTGTCACAGTTCATTAAATCCATTCCCTTCTGCCATATTAGATTCCCATTAAATATTTAGGACCAGAGCTCAGCAACTTACAAGGAGGCTTTTAGATCCCTCTAAAAAAGTGAAATTTTTTTCATCTCCTTGCTAGCCCGATGATCTCAGCCTTGGTGGATATCTTGAATTTAACCCACTCCTGTATGGTTCAGGTTCTGCATATCCTCAGGACAGGTATCAGCCTAAAAATTGTCCTGCATGCCAAAGGAGAAAAAGAGGGAAGACTAACAACTAATGAACAAAAGGATGCAAAATTATTCATAATTGCGAAAGAGTCAATTATTCATGATTGCAAAAGAAAGTCAAAGAAGTCTCTTTTCAGATCTTCACTGCTCTGATAGTTTGACTCTGTCAGCCACCAAAACTAATTAACAATACAGTTACACATCTTTACACAAGTACAAATATTTTCTTTTGGCTTTAGTAGCTCTACTCTGAATCTTCACCTTTCTTCACTCATATCTAGGGAGTCTAACCTCAGACTCCTCCCAGATTCCCTACCAGTGCATTGGCCTCACTCCTCGGTGACGTGCTTAACTGAATTGTGTAATTTCAAGAGTTAATACATTCTGGACTCCTTTCAACCCACCGAACCCTCAGTCTTGAAGACTGATGATTTTTATGCATTTCCTAAGAGCCTGCCTGAAAGGCAGTTCTGAATTTCTGGCTCTTGAATCCCGAGGACATTCACCAAGTTTCCAGTGCCTCCCAGATGCCAGGCTCTTCAGTGTCTTGCCAGGTCAGCCTGCGGGAAACCACAGAGCCTAGTGAGCCTAAGAAACATATTTCCTTTCAAAAACACCAAATGGTTTCTACTGTTTCCTATTTTTAAAGGGTATACTGTGGAATTTCAATTTGGAAAATTAAGAAGTTTTTAGGTTTTACTTTAATTCAAGGTGAAGCTTTTTTTTTTTTTTTTTTAAATATGATTTTTACTGACATTAAAACACAGCGCTCCCTCAAACATAAAAAGTAGGGTTACAGATCTTTAATTTAAACTAAATGGTTTGGGAGGCAAAGACCTAAACTAAATGAGGTATTCTGGCGTGATTAATGGATTATATTTTCTGTGTAGGGAGACGAATAAATATGTAACTCGTGTTGTAGTGAAGTAGTATTTTTCTCTCATCATGTAGACAGGGTTCTTTCCAATCATTTTTAAAACCTTGAAGGCCTCTTCCCTCCAATTCCTCTTCATTATGTCTTGAGCAAAATCTTCTATTGTTTTTGGGGTTTTTTTTGGCAACTTCTAAAAATAATGCTAGAAACCAAAGTGGTCTGATATTTTTTAGAAAATATGCCTACACTTTAAGTTAAGGAGGTGCAGGTTTTGGACAATCATGGATAACATCCCATGGCTCTTTATGAGGTAATTCTTATGTGTCTATGATTTCATATAAACAATCAAAAAATTGGGTTACAGTGTTTGTTGCAATTGTGTCTGGTTACAGACTTACCATTTTTGGGCTGCCAAGATATTGAATTTGATTCATAGGGAAATGGAATCCAGAGGGTATGTCATATCTACTGCTTTAATGAGAGCACATGGGCTTCTTGCATAGAAGGATGTCTCTCGGGGACCACTTCTTCAGGAGGTCATTGCTGCTGAATGTTTGTTCGGCCGAGATGGAGCTGTGCAAGGAGGGGAAGAAAGAGTGGTTCTACCCCTGCCTCTGAGGAGAACAAACAGTGAAGAGTATAGGAAATGAATCACCAGACTTGCCTCTTCCTGTCCCATTAGAGGAACAGAATAATTACTTTTTGATTCCACAAGGACCAGGGGGCTTCTCAGAACCCTCTGATGCACAAGGCTGGATAAATCAAGTCATGCAAAAATACACTCCACATTGCAAGGAAACTACAATGTTTAACACTGAGCATGGAAAAACCAGCTTGGATCACCTTCATCTCCTGGAGAAATTAGTCCAATACTTTTACACTAGACATTTCAAGCTGTTCTGCCTGAAGCAGTGAGACACCCGACTGCCCATTGGGCATGCCTTTCTGTAGCTCCAAAACCAGCAAACAGCCAGCCAAGAGAGGTTTGGCCAGGCCCTGAAGAAATCTACTTTAAGAACTTAGACAGGTGAGCCTTTTGCTAAACATCCAGCAGGGAGGTTTCCTGATGGCTTGCACCTTCTGATCCTACCTCATCAGATCTGAGGCCAGCACCAGCTTTCCCGTCCTGGCTTTTGCCAAATTTACATGATGCATCAACAGCAAGGACAGTACCATCTACAAGCATAAGTGGTTCTTCAAGAGCTAAATGGTAAGCCTTCTTATGTGTTAGACCCCAATTTGTTTGTCTGAGGCTTTGCTGTCAAAAAGCCATTGGTCTAAAATGCAGCCCTGCAGTGGGTAATTCCAACATTGGTACCCTCAGTAGCTTTGCACCTTGACATACCCTAAGTGTCAAGGGTTTGTCAAGCACCTTGACAAACCCTAAGTAGGTTCTGGGTGACTCTAGAGAGGTTCGTTGTGAATATCTCAACAACTTATTGGGAGAGGTTTTCTCAGCCTTGCTGTAACTGAAAAGTGATACAGAGACCTCTTACAGCAAGTGGTTAGCTTCAAACAAATCAGATATATGCATGGCTTCCGGACTAATAACAGACTGAGAGAAAACTGTCTTTCAACCCCTACTCACCAGCAATGGCGGAAGAGCAAAAACGACAGAGACTGTTTCTACCAGGGTTCAAACCCTTGGCACAATCCTGACCTACCACTGACTCGGGCTAGACACCCACTGCAGGGAAAATCTCTCAAATGCCCAGAGGGCATGGGTTAGCTAACAAATCCTGAAAGGCAATTCTTTTTTCAAGGAAAGAAGTGCCAAAGCGATGATCTTTCCATCTGTCCTCCTCTCTCCATAAACTGACGTGAAATGAAAAAACCAGCATGTTGTGCTTATCAGCAGGGGTTTGCGTTCACTCCAGGTGGGCCCTTCCTCTTTCAGCGTGCTTCTGCCTGAGATGGGCACAATGGCCTGCAAACACCCTTTCTCTCCAGCATCCTTTCAATGACACAAAGAGAAGCAAGAGCGTGGCTTGGTCCTTACTCCTGTGTAGTCACCTACGTGTAATGCAAGTGCACATCTACAGACACACAACTCCCAGTCTGGACAAGTCCAAAAAGGGTGCACTGAAGAAAAGAGACGATGGCTGAACGGCAAACATGTATAAACCAGAAACCATACTTCACAAGAAAGCAGCGAGGCTGCTGCTGCTGCTGCTGCTGTCTTGACATTTGTAAATGCTTCCCCCCCACCTCCCCCTCCACCATTTCAAACTACTGTTGGTAGGTTTGTACCACCTGTCATTGCTTCCCGAGATATCTCTACTGCTACATAATTTAATCATTCCAGCTGATGTGTCAAGCAGTTTAAATGTATTATTATTTAAAAGTGGATAGCAGTTTACTATGAAATAGAAGAGTTAGGTTTAGGCTTTTTAACTGTTAAGCACGGAGAAAAAAGTTGAAATGGTCTTTCCATTTTGAATAGGCTTATTTACTGATCTGCTGGTTTAGGTCTGTTCAGAAAGATGTCCAAGCATCCACCAGCTCATTAGCCATGCACAAAACCATAGGGCTGAATGCTGTGAAATGTACACTCTTGAATCAAGGTAAACAGAGAAATAAATAACCCCACCTCTCCGTTAAAGTTTTACTTGAAGCTGAGATGCTGACTTCAAACATAAATGGCAGAGTGCAAAACACCTGCAGAAAACTTTTCAATTAATGAAGTGCAGTAGTGCAAAGAATGCTGCTTTAGGAGTGGGCTAAGTCAAATATTACTGCTATGAAGGGTTTTCAGACTTGTTCTAAGAAACTGTTCCATGAGGTTCCTTAAGAAGGTGACTCTAGGGGTTTCATTTAAAAGTGGTTCATAGTGATTTAGTGATTTGTACTAATGGGAGTCACGTGGCTAAATGACTATGGACTGCTCTGAAAATGCACCCTTACAACCTTGCTTGGCTGATCTCCCACAAGGTCGTGTCCGCCCCAATCCAGCTGTTTCCAATACCATGTAGAAGATTAAAAACTATTCTGAGGTGCAATGGGATTCCTGTTGTGCTGTGAAGTCACATCAGCTTATGCACTGATGCTAATATTTAATTCTTAAGAAAAAAAAAAAAGTAAAGAAATCCCTGCAGGACATGGTAGAAAAATCTATACCTTGAGTAAGTCTATGAATTTCTCTGGCAGTGGAACGGCTTTCATTTTTGGAGAGCGGAATCCACTCCTGTCAAAACAGAAAAAAGAGAGAAAAAGAAAGGGGGGGGAGGAAATAGAGAAGGGGTCAGTTTTTTGTGTCGGGCAGAAAATCTAATTTATTCAGGTGAAGTTCTGCCTGCGCAGAATGAAGTAAATCCTTCATCCATTTTGGCTATGTTGGTCCAGTGGAAGATCTTACAGTAGGTGGACACTTTCCCAGGAGGATGCCAAGAGGAAATGTTCAATCCAGCCTCAGAGGTACTTATACATGGACAATGTAGTGCTATAGGAGTATAGGCTCTGAGAGTGCTGTGTTGGAATTCATACAACTCCGTGAAGGACACTCCTGCTCGGGCGCATAGGTCCTATCTGTTTGCGATTACAAGCTCAACTTTAGCGGGGCTGCAGATGGTGGGTTTTGCTCCCCTCCTCAAATCCCACTGTCCAGGGAAGCCCATCCACACAGCTTCACACAGCTGTGCATCTCTCATCTTTAGGTTTGGAGTCTGTCTGCTCTGATTTCTGCTGCTTTGGAAGCAGATTCGGGTACACTAACTAAAGCTGCCACCCTTGTTTCAGAAAAAGAACAGGCTTCATACAGAAGCACATGCAATTAAGGAGAAAATTTTAGTCACACTAACATTATTTGTTAGAAAGTTGCAAGTGCATCCTATTGTTTAAGTGTGCCCCACACTGACACCTTGCCATTGTCTATGGTAGCCTCAAAGGGGCTTTCCTTTTAGATCAGTGCCATGATTTAAGTTTCTTTTTGACCCTAATCCTCGTCTTTTATCCCCACAAAAAGTATGGATGTTAATGCACCGTTTTCAAAACCTTGCAAATTTCCCATTCTTGACATAAATTTCTTCAGTTTTTGGATCTGGCAAGTTGAGCCACATGCTGGATTAATCCCAGAACATATCTCAAGGACCGAAGTCCTCTATTATCGATAGCAAACATCTTCCACCTGGGACACCCTTCAACGTTGAACTAGAGAAGTGAACCAGAGTACAGCTTCCATTTCCCTTTGCAATCTTTGATATTTGGCACCAAATTTGTCTTTGATAGGCTGCAACCACCCCAAGGGCTAGGTCTGTGAGAGACTTCAAGAGCATACCTACGTGCAGCTGAAAAGAGCATAATAGCTCTGTAGAAACATCTCCTGCTTCTGGCAGAGAGGCTGCACTGCTGGAAATAACCCATGTCCAGCCAGTCACTGCCAGCCAAGAGCACCAGGCACCAAAAGCAGAGAGGCAGCTGAAGGGCTGCAGAAGAAATTGCTTTGACAACAAAAAAGCAAAGAGGCTGTGTGATGCAGCATCCACTGAAGTTCAGAAATAGCAGTATCGACAGATGTCTGATAAGGCAGAATCACTCTTCACTCTGAAAAGAACTCATGCATCCTGATCTGCATCCAAAGTGGGATTGGTGAATACAGCAGTTGTGGGGCATGATTTTTTAATAATTGCTGACCTTCATCAAAAGACCAAAATATGATTATGCTCTCTGCATGCTGGACACAGAAATCAGGTGGGGGGAAGCAGTTAAAGGACCCACACATGGGCTTAAATTTGCAGCCAATGAGTGTGTTGTATCAAACTGTATGAAAAAAAGCAGCTATCACTGTTTCTTTTCCACAGTCTAGTTGCTTATCCTGGCTCTGAGAAAACTGGGGTAAAGTATGATTTTGGTCATTTAGGTAATGATGATGCTACAAAAGAACAAAAGAGAATCCCTGGGTTAACAGGAACCCTATGATAACATCCAGACTAGGTCTTGTTCCTGCTGGCAGGTGTGTGTAGCCCATCTGTAGGAGACACCCATGCACTCACCATTTGACACCATGCTCTGGTTTCTATTAAAAGAAAATCCTTGTCTACATCACTGCTAGTGAGGCAGCACATCTGTTGTGTGCTCAGGGCCCAGATTATAAAGAAACAAGTAATCTGGGGAAAGACAAAGTGTACTTATGAGTCTAACCATGAGACCAGTCTGGATGGTAAGAGCTTCTTATCTTTCCAAGACTTTGGTTAGAATGTGTGCTGACTTCATGGGCAAGACTGAGTAGAATGTTTCCTTTTGTTACCCCTCCAGAAGAAGAGGCTGTCTTTAACCTTAGTCATTTTAGTGATTCAGTTTACAGTGTGGAGACATAAGTAGTCACACTAGCAGAGCTAAGCACGTAGGCAGGAACAGGGACCAAGGCTATTGCTGTGTCTTCTCTGCTGATGCCACCTGCATGGGCTACACCAGGCTATTGATCTCTGTGACTCCCTTGCCATCAAACCCTCGCTTGGCTGCATCCTTAGACTCAGATAAACAATAACGATATTAGAATGACATCCCATTTGATGTCATTTATGATATTTACAAAGTAATGCAGCAAAAAACAGAAGGTAATTGCATTAGGATTGCATGTGTTTATAGGTATATACATCAAGAGCTGCTCCATGGCAGCCAAGACAGAGAGCCATTGTCTGACACAGTGCAGTTTCCAGGAGCAGGAATGGACTACAGACTGAAAGAAAAACCCAACAAGTTAAAAAAGTGAGAACATTTAATTTCCCTGTGGCGATCACAGTGTCAACATGTTATTGACACCCAGTTGGTTTGGACCAGTATTAAAATAAAATCACTTGCTTTTAATACTGAAATAAAGAAAAAGCAATAGCTAGAGGAATTCATGCTACCAACCCCAGAACGGGGGAGAGAATGAACCTCTTGCAACTCTGGCTTTTGAATGGCTGGGACCGTGAAATGAAGGTTAGTGTCGCAGCAGCACTCTGGAGGAATGTGTGTGACCTCCTGCCCACAAACAACCTGCTACTCCCCAGGAAGATACTGATGATCCGCTCCCGAGCACCCTGAGGTCTTCCCATCCGGTCAGGTGCTGGGGAATGGGAGCCTGCGGTGCTCAGCAGGAGACAGCCCCGAAGGGGACCCCGCTGGCCTGGAACGCGGAGATAAATGCTGATTGAATAAGGCACGGTTCATAAGACTTTTGTCTTCACTCTTCATTGTGGGATGGTTGGTTTTGTTATAAAACTAATTAGCATACATGTGGAAGTACTTTGTGGAAGCAGCTTAATCCTAAACAAATGTGAAAATAAGCCTGTATTGTTTCTAAGGACTGATTTACATTAATTATCTTCTACTTTAAAAAAGCTCACAGACTTTTTTTTTTTTTTTTTAATCATTGTTTCTTTGTGGAGAAATTAAGAACAGAACATGTCTGTAAAACCCTGTACATATGAACTTCTTGCATTTCCAGCAAGGATGTATTCTCCAAAGGCAGAAGGACTTGGGTTTAAGTCAAAAATGTTACTTCCCAACTAGTTAAACTCAGGCACTTCAGTTCACTTCTAGCTACCTAAATTACTAGCTTCATTCTCAAGAAATTATGACCTTCTGAGAACCAGACTTATTTTTAGGAGCCTATATATGGATTTAGGTGCCTAAACTTAGCCACACTCTGTTAATACTTTTTTTTTTTTCTTTGTTAACTACATTGTTGTTCATTTGCCCACATAAAACACTTCAAGACAGTTTGTGATCTCAGGAAAAGACTAATTCACTCAAATTTAACCAGTAACAACTCAGCAACTTCAGCCAAAAAACATCCATAATGAAAGTGTATGGATTTTCAGGATACACGTCTGTGTTTAACTCCTGCTCCGTGCATGGCCCTTTGCCTGACCCCAATCCTTCAGCCACCCTACACAGGTTAAAATGCCCTGTAGCTCTCTTCTGAGGCATCCACTGGGGCTTATTTGGAGAGGAGCTTGAGCCCATGGAGGGGATGACCTGAGTTTCATCCAGGCAGGGAGCAGAGGGTGAGCTGCAGCGCACAGCTTGACCCAGGGTTCATAGAATCATAGAATGGTTTGGGTTAGAAGGGACCTCTAAAGATTGTCTAGTTCCTATGCTATGGGCAGGGACATCTAGACACTAGACCAGGTTGCTCAAGGTCCTGTTCAACCTGGTCTTGAAACCCTCCAAGGATGGGCTTCTCTGGGCAACCTGTGCCAGGGTCTCACCACTGTCACAGTGAAAAGTTTTTTCCTAATATTTAACCTAAATCTGCCCTCTTTCAGTTTAAAACTATTCCTCCTCATCCTATCATTCATCTCCCTGATCAAGATATGCTCCTCCATCTTTCCTGTAGGCCCCCATCTTTAGGTATTGGAAGAGGCTCTATGGTCTCTCTGGAGCCTTTTCTTCTCCACGCTGAACAACTCCAACTCTCTCAGCCTGGCCTCACAGCAGAGGGGTTCCAGCCCTCGGAGCATCTCTGTGGCCTCTGCTGCACCCATTCCAACAGGATGCCATCATTGTGTCATGGTCCCCAGGGCTGCACACCATATTCAAGGTGGGGTCTCACAAGAGCAGAGCAGAGAGGCAGAATCCCTCCCCTACTCCATTGCACTCTGGCTCTGCAGGTCACACCTCTTTTGATGCAGCCCCTCATGTTGTTGGTTTTCTGGGCTGAGAACACACATTGCCGGCTCATGTTGAGCTTCTTATCCACCAACACCCCCATGTCCTTCTCCTCAGGACTACTTTCAAACCATTCTCCACCCAACCTGACAACCTGCCAATCCCTGTGCCTGGGATTGCCATGACCCAGATGCAGGACTTCACATTTGGCTTGGTTCCCCAGCAGAGATCCATTTGCAGACCACCAGGATCCACAGTATCCCTTGGCCTTTCAAAGAGAGGCTCCTTCCCCCTTTGAAAAACAAAAAAGAGAGAAACTTTAAGGACACACATAACTAATAACTTCTCTTTTGTAGCACATTCTATACCAGTATAGCTCAATTATCCACCTAATTCAATGTTATCTCAAGGCATAAGTTCCCACAAAATGTTCATTGAGTAAACATTCCAGACTGTCCCACTTTGGGGAATTTCCTTGCTAGGCGCTACCTGGCAATAGCAGGATATTATCACACTGTAGACCCTCCTAGTGTACCCACTTTTGTCTTTGCTGAGAAGAAGAGCTAAAAGTGTCCCACAGTGATTCCTTCTGCCCAGGTGCCCCCTTCTCCAGCCATCAGGGATGAGGCAAAGAGCAGAGAGACGCATCTGTGTATCTAAGCATTGTCTCCCCCTGCTAATGAGAAAAGGCAGAGAACCAAGACTTCTTTCCTTTGGGTAGCCCTGACCAGAGCATACATCTGTCTCCTTCATGTTGAAAAAAATGCCCTCTTTTTGTTTCATGACTGCTGCCTGTCTCTTTGGGAGCTGGAGGTCGTGGGTTAAGGAGGAAGGTGTACCTTGTCAGCCTTGCCTTGCAAGAAGAGACGTGAAAGAAGCTGGCAGTGAAGTATGTGGGAGATTCTGTTGAAGAGGATGGTTTACCCTCACAACTCCCCAGTGGTACAATGTACAGCTGGATGTCCAGGGACCATGATGGCTCTTCCAGCCTCCTGTGTCTCACAGTCCCAGCCCGGGCACCAACTGCTGGCTCTGCTGGCTTGGGCACTGCTCACGTTGTAATCGTCCACTCTTTTGTATTTCTTTTTGTATTCAACAAACCCCCAGACTGAGCTGTGACAAGCCTGAAATCCAATAAATAAATCAAGCTTTTGAATTTCCAAAGAACAAACAAGTTTAATACAAATACTCTTTGCCTCCACCTGGATCCTGCAGGATGCCTCGCTGTAGCACAAAACGTCAGATTTTTGCAAGACATAGTCTTATTGACCGCCTAATGGTTTTCTCTTTGACACACTTATAGAAAGAGAACAGCAGGCTCAGATAAACTTAGCCTCTGCTGGCCTGTGATTTCACTGCACTGGAGAAGGTGCCTTTCTCCCAGAGATGCTGCTACCTCCCTTAGAAAAACAGACCCATGACACAAGGAATAATGACGAGCAAGACTTCCCTCTTGGAAAGGGAATATTCTTGTATAATCCTCTCTTCCCATCCCCCAGGCTACTTTTACTGAAATATGAAAAACAGTTCTCCCTTTGACTTTCTCTATTGTCTCAAATCCTCTGTTTAAAAGCAGAGCACAGCAGCTATGTTTATAGTTTTCGCTAAAGAAAGCTTTACACTTTCCCCACTTGTATTTTACCAGTCATGAGCACAGAGCCAGCATTCTTATCCATTTCTTACAAAACCCTGTTTGTTAATGGGTTTTCTTGTTCACTTCATTTAAAGCACTACTGTGTTTAAACACTTCGAGCACTGAATGTAAAAATAGCTGGCAATCTCAGAAGTGAACATTTTATTTGTAACCCAGGTGATTTTATCATGCGCCACAACATTTTTCCACCCCCCCCCTCATCATTTATTAATGTTTTATATAGCTCATCAAAAATGAAGGTTGAGGTCAATAATTGCTGACACATAAAAGAACAAGGAAAAGGACAAGCAAGGACATTTTCCAAAGGCCTGTACACTAGCAAAAAGCCCTTCAGATTTTCTTTGCACACTTTGAAACATAGCAATAGCTAAAAACGGCCAAGAGAGGGGAAAGAAAATTTAAAAAAAAGTCCTTTTTTTTTTCCTTTTTTTTAAAGTAACCAACATGCTTTCAAGCTTCATGTATACTCACATGTGCTCCAGAAAGCATCTGGATTTTTATTAGTAACCCTTTCAGCTTATCAGTTTCACTCTGCAGCCTCTACTTTGCTTTGGTGTTGGGGAGTCCCATTTCCCTGTCAGAGCAGATCGCTGAGCACAAGAGCTATTTTCCACTTGGCTCACAGATCCGCGCTACGCGTTATTGACATGACTGCATTTAATAATAGTTCCTGCTGATTCTGTTGTGGAAAAACTTACTCTTCATAAACTGTCTAGCATGTGGTGCCAGTGCATGTGTGTATAATTTTTTTTTTTATTTTATTTTTTTTCTAAGTTACTTGGGTCCTGGTTTAGAAAAAAAAACCTCTTGAGCATGTGCTAAAAGCTAAACACACTAGTTCCCACCTTTATTCAGCAAAACACTTAAGTATGTGTTGAGTCTGGCTGGCTTCAAAGGGACTTATGCACATGCTGAAGTGCTTGTTGATGCAGCGCCTTACAACCCCACCGTCTCAGGAACGAATCCCCGGCTCAGATACTCTCCCAAGCCTACCTACAAGTCCCTCCCCAACAGCAGGATTTAAGCCTTACCCTGCAATAGACTCATGACTTTCCAAGTCGTCACATTTCCACAGGGTGAAAAGTGTTGCATATTTCAGAAAATTGCACTGGAGGCAGGATCAAAACTACATCTCCAGAGCAGTCACTGATCCACTTAATCTACATTGCTGTTTCAACTCATAATACAACAAAGGACAAAAAAGAAAACCTATTAAATGCGTCCCTAATTGTCAGGTGAGGAATGCCAACACTTATATTTCATTTACATCATTTTCACTGGCATATAGGCCCTCCCTAAATTTCAAAGGTGTTTTCTACTTTAGTGAAAATAAAGGCACAAGACTGTATTTGTTTGAGCTGTAGTATTTAACACACACCTTTTAAAAGGAAATCTGTACCACTGAAATATGAAAATACAATCCCCATCACACCCTTTTCAAAGTTTCCATCAGATGTTCATGAAAATAAATAAATATAAAACTTGTTGTGGTCTGGGGTGAGGATTGGGAAATGGGAATTGGGTCAACTTGGTCATGAGAGTGGTTTAGGATAGTAACCAAACTTTTACTGCAACAAATATTTTCCATGACATGATTCCTCTCTCCCCAGAATAAGGAGTTATTTCAAACAAGAAACAAAAACAGTCTGCACTGCATTTCCTTAGTTTGTCAGCTCTTAGCATCATTTTATAGTGTCAACCTATTAGAAAGAATTTTTAAAAACTGGTCTCATTACAGCTGGAGATTTCAGGGCACGCAGTGAAAATATGTTTGTTTTGTTTTGTTTTGTTTTGTTTTTTTCTCTGGGAAATATGGTTCTGTAACAAGCAATAAGCTAGCAGTACAGCAGCAAACCTATCTAATATTTCCTTTATGAAAAAGTGCTGAGTTATGTGTGCACGCCCTACCAAATGATTTATCTTTGATTTTTAAATCTATTTAGTCAAAGATTGTCATAAATACCAGGTACATGGCTTTATGGTTGGAACGCCTGAGCAAATACCACTGCTGCCTCAAACCATTCCCTAGATACTACGTAGGTATCAAGTACAGGCTTAAATCCACAAAAGGACACCAGGTAACTTACAATCATGGCAGAATCTATAGCTCCATAAAGGTTTCTAGGTTCCCTATAAAAGATACGAGAATAAAAGGGCAGGTTGCAATGAGCCAGTAGGAAAGGTCTTTCTCTCTCTCAAAAAATAGTAATAAAAAAGAAAGTAGCTTAAATTCTATTCCTTTTGCTGTTGTTGTTGTTGTTGTTCTAACCCCATCTTCATGAGCCTGCTGTTTGGCTGTTCTAGGATTGCAGGAAACAGGGGAGCGATCTCAGGCATTCTGCTTGCTGAGCGATGCGCTAAGGGCTGTCATGTCGTACACGGGCCACTTCCCTGCCACCATCACCCTCTTCCCTCTATCTGGTGAATGTGCTGGTGCTTTGCAAAAAAGAACTGGACCTGGAATGAGCCTGATTCAAATCCATCACCTATGGGAAAGGTATCAAATTTTACGTGCCTATTTGCTCAGACTGTCCCACATGGAATCATAGAATCATAGAATGGTTTGGGTTGAAAAGGACCTTAAATATCATCTTGTTCCACACCCTTGCCCTGGGCAAGACACTTTCCACTAGACCAGGTTGCTCCAAGGCCCATCCAGCCTGGTCTTGAACACTTTCAGGGATGGGGCAGCCACAGTTTCCCAAGGCAACCCAGGCCAGGGTCTCACCACCCTCACAGGAAAGAATTTGTTCGTGATATCTGATCTAAACCTCCCCTTTTTCATTTTAAAACTATTACACCTCATCCTATGGCTCTACTCCATGACCAAGAGTCCTTCCCCATCTCTCCTGTAGGCCCCTTCCACGTATTGGAAGTACTGGAATCATTTAAAGCACTTCAGCCTTCTCATGCAAGCTCAGGAATTCAACAACAGTTTTCACACTTCCTAAAGGAAACAAATCACCTAGAATTTAGCCATTGGAGTGTCCAGCCATCAGACACACTACCACCTGACTGATTCCAGCCTAGGATCTTTGCAGAGGCTGGATGGCTCTGTATCAGCACCAACCTCAATATGCCTCCCTGCTACCTGGGTTAGCAAAACCTGACCTGCTGCAGCTTCCAAAAAAACTTCCAACATTTGTGAGCGGGGTAGGTGGATGGGAAAAGCCTCACTGGTGTAGAGTTAGCAGAAGGAAAAGAAACATGGCAGTGATTTTGCATGTGTGTACTTATGCACAGGCAGCTAGTAATAAGATGGTCCTGCCACTAAATAGCTATCTTGTGAAACATTTACATATACCAAACTGATTAATTATTCATTTACTTCCAAACTATTTTCCTGAAAGGACTATTTACTTCCCACCCCCATTAACAGAAGTGACCTAATTGAAAGCTAAGCTCGCGGCCCCGTGCTTTCTAGGTTTAGAAACAAACCTCCCTTCCCCGCCGCTAGATCAAACATCACAATGTCAAATGCTCTGCAGACGTTTCCCTCGGGAATCTGAAAGGCTAATTAGGGTGAGCTTCACCATAAAGAATACAGTTGTTAAAACAGCTTTTGTACACACTGGAGTAATGATCATTCTCTTACACACGCAGTGATTTGTTGCTGCAATTTGCAGCCATATATCTCTTAGGAGCTAATTCGCATGTTGTTATTTATTGCACGTATGATTATTAATGATATCTTAGCAACTGCTGGAAGTAACTTATTTCACCTCAGGAAGTCAAATACTTTAGCTCAATGTTTACAGATCTAAGGAGACATCAATTTCTGTAGAAAATCAGCTCTTCGTCTGGCCTCCCCCACCTCTACCCTAAAATAATGGAGTAGGGTCTGAACTACCTTCGGCTACGGGTATTTTCTCATACTGTAAAAATATTTGCCATTATGAAATATGAGAAAAAATGCCTGTTCTTTGTTCTTATTGAAAATACACACACACACACACAAAAAAAAAAAAAAAAGAAAGAAAGGAGAAGAAAAAGAAAAAAGTAAAAAGTAAAAAAGAGGATTTTTAAGCACCTCTGAAATGGGGAAAAGAAGTAGTACACCCAGTATTGACAAAAGTTACCTGTGCAGAATACAGGACCAAGTTCATAGTTCACTTGTAACTTCTGTCAGGGAAAAAAGGAGATGAAAGTACAGCTTTTTTTCATTTAAAAATGCTCTTAATGTATAGAAGCATATTGAGAAAAGGAAAACCTTGCGAGATCACTTCTATATTTCACAGTGCCCTCTCTCCCAATTGTTTATGCTTTTGTGTCTTATGCCTCAAAAATCGTTAGGTTTTGGTCCTGTGATATTCCATGCAATCGTTGCTGCTTCTACATGAAAACACCACTTCAGCCTTGGTGTCTGTGGAAAAGAAATGAAGTGTAATCAAGAAAGACAGATGAACTCTCTGCCTGATTTTGATCCCATTTGAACACCGAGTTTCAAAGAGTGACTATAGCACAGGCTTTATTGGAGGTGTGTTCCTTTGAGGAGGCTGTCGAAAATCCATGGGCGTTCAGATGGCTCCTAATGAAAAGGCATCCAGTGGGTCAGTCTCTCTAGCACTTGCCTGCATTCACCTTGTTTGTAGCATGGCCTGGACCAAGGTGGAGGGGAGCCCTGGGTGGCTGGTAGGAAGTCCTCTGAAAGACAGCAAACGCGAGCTCTGAACATGAGCTTCCAGTAAGTTTACTGAAATGAAACCGGTGAAGCAGGAACAGAGAGGATGGTGGTAGAATTTTCAAGGGAGAGAAAAAGCATGGAAATTTTGCAGACTACGCTGGCTTCACCTGTTCCTAACCAATAAAAATATTATTGAAATATTATGTTCTGCAGTTACGTATTAACTTACACTATCCAGCAAAGAATCAGACATTAGATATCTAAGCCATACAGTATTACATCATTAAATTAAAATTTCTGCTGATTACTTCAGCAAGCCTTTCATGATCAGTATCAAATAGTAATACTAGAAGTAAATAAATAAATATACCCAGGGTTATATAACTCATAGAGCTGTATTAATTTCATTTGTATATTAACATGGTAATATAAAATGTTGTGATCTGTAGTTAACATAACTTCCTCACAATAGTTAATAGCAGATTGCTTACTACTGCTTTTTTTTTTTTTTTGTAAGGATGAGAGCATATGAATAATTTGGCCTCAGCTTCCAAATGCTTTATGGACATTTGATGCAGCAAAATTACTAAAAATACAGTACTATTGATTGTTTTTCATTTGCTCTATAAATATTGTTAGCAAACACTAACCTGAGCTGTATTATCCTAAATTGACAGTAATGTGACCAGAGACCTGTCTAACTGAGAACAGAATCCGGTTTAGGGTATATGATGATATAGATCTGTAGGTACTTGACAGTGGTTTTTTAGTAAAAAAATTGGAAACCCAGCTGGATAGTATTCCCGACCCTATCTGATCTGTGTGTTTATGGGTTTGTAGGGATTTGCGTGAAGGATGGATGCTAGCTCACAAATCCAGATTTACATAAATGTGCATCACAGAAACTCACATACATTTATGCCAATTACCATACATGCATACACACATACATTGACAAAAAAGCCCTCCCATCCGTCTGTTATACCAAAAGGAGCAATGCCTTGTGGTCAATCATGGTGTGGGCAGTGCATGAGGAATGCCTAAGCATTAGCAATTTTAGCACACAGCACTTCAAGGATTCATGGGGTGACACTTTTCTTGTGCAGACATCATGGCTGAACAATTTTCAGTAACAAACGAGAAAAATCACAAATTCTCTTCACAGATATATCTCAAACAAGGAAGGAAACAGATTTGTCAAAACATTTGTTGTGAACTGTTTATCTGAATGTGCTGCTTAATGGTTTGCTTCTTCAGTGTAATTTGAGAATCACATGAGGAGAATTATCCAAAATCTCAAAGGTTTTTTCTTGTTAGTGTCCTAATATTTGCACACATAATTATGGTGCTTAGACATATGGATAAAGAGAGAAGATGTGTCTTGCTAAGGTGCATAGACCCACGTACCAGTGGGAAGAACTCTAAAATGCCCAAATCTCTTCAAAAGGGACAGGAAGGGGGCAAAAAAGGTTATGTGATGCATGTGATGTCAGAAAATCATGACACATGTTGGAGTTTCCCATAGTTTGAAAGTGCCCTTTTTGGCAACAGGCAGTGCCACAGGACACACAAAGCCACCTTGATGCAACCACTTACATCACAAGAGGATCTTTTACCGTCCCTTCTACTCTAACAATATGCCATGACGGCAGATTTCTGTAGGAAAACAGGACTTTACATCCTATGTCCTCACAGGTCCTTAGAGGACAAGGTTAGTGAATAATTTGCAGGTTGTTTCTGGGGGGTTTTGTGTTGGTTTTGTTTGTTGGTTTGGTTTTAGGGTTTTTTTATTGTTACTTTTTTTTTTTTTTTTTTTTTAATAAAATTTGCCATAATGTTAAAATACCAATGAAGTACACTGCTTCTGCCAGTATCTTAAAAGACTGTGGGGCTGCGTAACAACACAAAAAACCTTCAAGAGTGACTGCCCCGGTATGACTGAGCGGACAAGACCTGAAGGAAAGCAACAAATCTGCATATCTAAAGAGTACGAAAACAACATCAGATGAAACAAGTGAATATCAGGACTGAAAAGGCTGCAGGAGCTTGCAAGCAGATGTCAAAAAGCATACCATAAAACGTCAAGAAAAGTATAACAAGCACTGGTTGTGGAGGGTGCTAAATATATGCATGATGAGCATACCCTGAGAGGGCTTGCTGTCCTAGGAGCTGCTCTGCAACCAACACTGTAGAAACATCCCCAAGCCCTCACCACCACCACAACCACCACCAAAAAATTTATCAGTGCACAACGTCTGCAGATAATCTTGGAGTCAGAATGTAAACAGGGGATCCTAGGCAAATAAAAGCCTGGCTGAAACATGCCTCTGGAAAATCTCAGTCATTGCTGTTTTATCAGAGCCTGGGCCAATTTCTCTGCTCTGTTGGGAAGGAACACAAACAGGCAGCAATTTTCAAGGGAATGCAATGGAGAACCTGAAGAAAATCATTATGGTGAGCACTGACTTTTGGAAAGGGTTTTCCGAAGGTGTGAATGAGGAAAAGGGTTTTGAAAGTGCAGAGTGGTCTTGCGTGGCAGGCAATAGCAATATGGTGTGTATGGCATTTGCCCAGCAGCAAGTCATGCTGTTTCGGGAGAGGTGATAGCTCTGAAGTATTGAGTGATGCTCATGCTCTCCCCTGGAAGAACCTCCATGGTCCCAGGGGAGCTCTCCCAACTAGAGGTGTTGCTCACCCCCTCCCTGGTGGCGCTGAAGTGAGCAGAGAGAGCTGAAATCCAGGAGCTCCTGATCTGGAAACTCCTTGAAGTTGCAGCAGCGGAGAGAAAATGAGGAAATCTTTAGACAGCATTACAGAAGCAGCCTCATCATAGTGTCTGCTGCAGCTATTAATTATGGGGTGCCCCGGATAGTCACCAGCATCACATTGCACATGATGTCCTTTACTGGCAGGTACGAAATTAAAAAGGGGGCTGGGGACGGGGGGAGGCAGGGGTGTGGGTGGAAGAAGTTCTTCCTTGCAAACTGACAGGAGTGGAAGTTGCAGCGGTGTGAAATAACACCCTTCCCAGTCTCCACCATGTCTGCTGGCCCACAATGGTGGGGGAAACCCGTGGAATGCTGCAAGGGTGTAAATTTGGAGGGGGGGATGAATACATCCTGCCTCTTTCAGAGAGCTCTTGCTGGGGCTGGCCAGTACCTCACCCTTAGAAAATCAGCTTGATGCAGAGAGCTTTCATTTTCAGATTTTCCACTTAATTTGCAGTGACTCATCTTTGTTTGTTTATGGCCACTGATGTGTGCTTGGCTAATAGAAAACCGATGCCTCCTCTCATGAGCAGAAAGCTCATGCTTCATTTAAAAACTGCCGTATAACGGTCAGTCTCAGCATGCAATTTTTGTTTAACTAGTGTACTTGGCACTGTGATCACCACATGGAAACACTGATTCCCAGTCATCCATGTCGTGTAGTGCACCGCTACACAGGCTATCCATAAAATAACTACAGGCTTCCTCTTCCACAGTGCACGCTCCTAATTAAGTATCTGATTATGTATTCCACTGAATTGTAAAACAACACAAGTACGAGATGTAAATAAATATGCATAGTCCCTGCTTAAGGAGGTTGTTTCCACTGAAAGAGGTTGTACATCAAGACAACGCCGAATTTAGTGACATCAATGAATTTAGGGCTACGTGGTGAAGTTTTCTTGGACAAGCAGCAACTGAAGTTCTGACCCAGCAAATATCTATTATCACCAGGCAGTTCACGTTCCCGCAGTTAGTCCGGCTGGATTTCGAAAATGGCTTTGGGGAAGCTCAAATGCATTTCAAGTGTGGCCCATTTTGGTGAGTAAGCAAAACTGATTCATTTTGAATTGCCATGGGTTACAGAACATGCATCTCTACCACAGCTCAGCTGCTCAGTGATAAGTTGCTAAATGCCAGCTGGCTTTGTGCCTTTAAACCTAAAATGGTGGATATCAACGAAAATGCCAGTTACATCAGTTCAAGCCCGCCAGTCTTTGGATGAGTTCCTAATGCAAATACTTATGCCTTTTCTGGAACTTACAGGGGGAAAACTCCTGGAGCCTTAGCTGGAAATCTTGGGTTCAGGAGACGCATGCAGAAGGTCGGTGCTGCTGCCGCTATGAATAGAGCACGTCGTCCTAAAGGAGAAGGAATGGCAGAGACCTGGCTCTCCATGATGCAGTGAACCTGCTAGAGCAGCTGTGCAAGGAACAGGGCTGCTGCTATTTTCTGCTGTTATACACAAAAGGCAGTTAATTCCTCCAGCCACACTGTAGGAGAATTCTAAGGGTAGGAAGGTTTTAGGTGAATGATGCATCTTAGTCACCACCTTATTTGTGTCACTCATCTTACTGAAATGCATTTTCCTTTCCTCTGGATGCTTAAGATAACTAAAGTAGGACTGAATTCACAATCCAATACCCAGCAGGAGAAAGCATGATTAAAAAAATTCTAAAACTATGCAACTTTGAAATAGTAAAAAAATGATAATTATAGAATCATAGAATGGTTATAGTTAGGAGGTACCTTAAAGGCCACTGAGTTCCAATTCCCCTGCCCTGGGGATGGACACCTCCCATTATAACAGGTTTATCAAAACCCTGTCCAGCCTGGCCTTGAACCCCCCCAGGGATGGGGCAGCCACAGCTTCTTTGGGCAACCTGTTCCAGTGCTTCACCACCCTCACAGCAAAGAATTTCTTTCTGCTATCTCTTCTAAATCTCCCCTCTTCCAATTTAAAGCCATTACCCCTTGTCCTGTCACTGCACTTCCTGACAAAGAGTCCCTCTCCAGCTCTCCTGAGGCTCCCTTCAGATACTGGAAGGTTGCTATACGGTCTCACCAGAGCCTTCTCTTTTCCAGGCTGAACACCCCCAGCTCTCTCAGCCGGTCTTCATGGAAGACACACACCAGCCTCTGATCAGAAGTTAAATAAGTTAAAGGTTCTGCATTATTTCCCGGAATAACTCCTTTCATCTCTTTAGTGTGTGAGTTATTAAAACTTAGAATCCCCAAGAGATTGGCAAATAAACCAAAAGAATACAATTGATGGTAAGCCTTTGTTTGATCTCCTTATATACTGTTTCTGATTTGGCCTTGGTGACTTCAGTGAGACTTTACATGAATTAATTTCCACAACTAGATCCTGCCTATGGCAGGGTCTGTCTCATTCTGACAATATATTTTCCATATCCTGTTAAATTTCCTTGTGGAAGCATTGTTGAAAGATGCCAAACAATGCTATGGTTGTAAGAGTTGGTCCATAATTTCCCTCCCTCCATGCACATTTTAAAAAAAGGAGCCAGAAATACATACCATACCATAACTAATCAAAAACAATTCAATCAAATAACTAAAATTTCAGAAAATTTTCCCCAATAAAACCAGAAAGAACAAAACCAATAAAATTGAAACTATCTTTTATTAAGAAATAGCACTATTTCTCGAGGACATGCTGGCAAATGGCAAAACGAGGCTAGTTAATGATGCAATGCTTGGAATCAAAGAACATAAAGTCTAACACTGAATTAAACACACAAAGAATTGCTACAAGAAATGAGAAGCTCTGAAACAAATCGAGTGGTCTGAAACCCCATCTTTCTAGCCAGGGAATGGTTAGAGGTCTCAAAAGATCTAAAATAAATTCCAAAAAGCTATAAAAACAAGAGAATGGAAACCACATGCAACATAATGGAGTCTCAAAGCACCGAAGAACTTCAGTCCAATATAGATAGATTACATTGAAGTATATAGGTTACATTCAGCTTGGATGAGTTTTGAACATTTTGAACAGGAAGCTTTTTTTCTTGGTTGTTGGTTTTTTTTTGTGTTTTTCTTTTTTTTTTTTTTATTGTTTGTTTGTTTTGTTGGGGATTTTTTAATAAATGAATGATGCAGAATGAGCGTGTTTGTGACACATCTGGTGAACAATCTCTCTTGCTGACCGCTTTGTTTGACCTCCCCACATCAAAACTGAAGCTATCATGGAGCAAAAGATACTTCTTTCCCCTTTTTTTCATTTTGTTTTTGATTTGCTCTGGTCTTCTCACTTCCTACATTACATGCGCTGCTACGGAAACAAACAGAGGTAGAGAAATCATATACTGGTACTTGACATGGGAAGGTATTGTGCACTTTATTATTCTGGTAGTTTAGTGAGTGTGGCAGAGGATGAGGTTTGGTTCTAATTTTGTCATTTCATAACTCACAGTTAACAAAAACACTGTCAGTGCAGTAATTAAGGTGAATACCAGCAAGACACGGTGTTAAGTATCTTTTGAGAAGTAGCAACACTCCTCAAGTGTTATGAAAGGTGGCAATATTCAAGAGATGTTCAATGGGTAATGGATGAGACTCCACTCCGACTGTTCCATTACCTAAGGGTTTGGCTTATTTTCCTTTTTGTTTTTTTCATCTTTTTTTTTTTTTTTCCTTTTTTTGGTGAACTCTCTATAGGCACAAAACTGACATCACTACAGACCAAAGTCATATGCATAATTGCTTTAATGAAGAGACACCACAGACACTCTCAAGATGTTTTGGGCCCCCATGTCAGCAGAAAAACACCTGAGGACCAGAGAGTAATTCATGTTTTACTCTTGTTCTTCCACTGAGATCACCAGCCAGGGTGCCTCATTTCAGGAAAACCCATTACGAAGCCTGTACTTGTCCACTAAGGAATGGACTGGCCCCACTGGCCCATTTCATGTATATTAAGACACCAAATGGTGGCAAATTTCACTTGGTATCAGCATAAGCTAGTTCTCAAAAGAAAGGCAACTCCAACCACCCAGATCCCTGCCTCAAATTCTGCTCACCCCATCTATGCTTCCCAACACTGAGGAATGCTGGCAAGCCGCTGTTTTACCACACAGGTAGAGGATATTTGTTTATTGTTACTGGAGCTTCCCACGAAGCTAACTTCTCTAACACTTTTGAGACAGTGCATGAGCTTTGCCTTTCAGATTTCCAAAGCTTTCTCCTTGTCATGGGTGCAAGGAGTGTTATTCATGGGAGGCTGTACCTTCATGCTTTAGTCATTAGGAGAAATGGGCCATAGATCATGTCATGTTGTCTGTAACCTAGTTAGATTCTGACAGAAGAGAGGTTCTAAAATCATAGGTTCACATTAGAAACCTTTAAAAACTCATTAGCTTCTGATAATTATCCTAATATCCAAAGCACTAAAAATCACAGAGCTCATTTCTGCCTCAGCACTGACTGTGAATATGTTCAGAAAAATCCTTGCCTTTTCACTTCTCAGTAACAAAAGGAATAGCTGAATGTGAACATTTGGGGCCGGCGCAGAAAAAGGACCACTTTCCTTCCTGAGCATGAAGAGAGCAGTCAATTCATTCTGTAACAGTGATGGAAAAACTACAACCAAGTCTTAATTCATTACTCTGCCTGGGGACATAGCCTTTTCCAGTCCAGCTCCTCCTGAACATTTGACATCTCTTTGCCAAACTCAGAAAACATGGCATTTCTCTAAGCTACTTTTATTCAGAAACTTTAGCTGGGTTTTGTTGTTTGGTTTTTTTTTTTTCAGTCATGGTAGAAAAGATTTCTGTGAGGCCACTGATCCTTAGAAACAGCATGCTCTTAAATGTACCTTAGTTCTCATGTTCTTCATGTTCAGGACCATCCTCTGCATCCTCAGTTGTTCTACCATGGCTGAGTGCCAGCGGTGATTTTATTTTGAACTGTGCAAGGATTCAGCCCAAGTACTTGAGTGTGTTTTGAGTCACAAAGCGGCCCAAAGATATTGTTTCCTGCTAGACACTGAACAAAAAGGAAACACCGTTCTCTCAGCTTAATTAGTGGTCACTGTGCCTGAAAATCTGTGTATGAGATGGTTGGGGAATATCACGCTCTCAAGTGGAAAGTAGTTTTATAGATCCAACTTTTTCCATTTGATCCCACTGTCAAATGGCAACTGGGGCAAACCTTATGCCCCATTCCTTATAGACTCTAGCCAAGTCTGTTTCCAGACTTAATTTTAATAGCAAAACCATTTATTATCATAATAACAATGTTATAAAAGTATGTTACTCCACATGAGATCTGCATGAGGGCAGGGAAGCTCTACAGAGGGACTTGGACAGATTGGATGGATGGATGGATGGGCCAATGTTAATGACATGGGCTTCAACAAGGTCCTGCACTTGGGCCACAACAACCCCATGCATTGCTACAGGCTTGGGGAAGTGTGGCTGGCAGAAAAGGACCTGGGGGTGTTGGTCAACAAGCGGCTGAACATGAGCCAGCAGTGTGCCCAGGTGGCCAAGAAGGCCAATGGCATCCTGGCTTGTATAAAAAATAGTGTGACCAGCAGAAGGTGATTGTCCCCCTGTACTCAGCCCTGGTGAGGCCACCCCTTGAGTCTGGTGTCCAGTTCTGGGCACCTCAACACAAGAGAGATCTGGAGGTGCTGGAGCAAGTGCAGAGGAGGGACATGGAGCTGCAGAAGGGCCTGGAGAATAAACCTTATGAGGAACAATTGAGGGAGCTGGGACTGTTTAGTTGGAGGAAGAGGAGGCTGAGGGGACACCTCATCCCTCTCTACAATTGCTTAAAAGGACATTGTAGAGAAGTGTGGTGCTGGTCTCTTCTTATGGGTAATTAGCAATAGAATGAGAGGGAATGGCTGCAAGCTGCAGCAGGGGAGGTTTAGGCTTGATATTAGGAAAAAATTCATCACAGCAAGAGTGGTCAGTCACTGGAATGGGCTGCCCAGGGAGGTGGTTGGGTCCCCATCCCTGATTGTGTTTAAGAGTCGATTAGGTGTTGTGTTGAGGGATCTGGTGTGGGGGAGAACTTGTAAAGTAGGGCTGATGGCTGGACTCAATGATCCCAAGGGTCTCTTCCAACCAAAATGATTCTATGATTTATTACCATACTAGGTCCTGAAAATGTCTAGATAAAAAATACTGCTAGAACAAAAAAAACCCAAAACCACCAGCAGAATGAGACAATGGCCAACCCTCTAAAAAAAACAGACGTGGATTTAAAATGAATGTACATAAAGGTGATCTCGTTGTTCACAGCCTTGTTGTTGTGTCCCTCCTCTCATCGCACCGGACTTCCTTGGGGTTGCATTTTCCTTGATTTCTGGGATGTTGTGCTTCTCTCGTTAGTTCAGGGCTGGGGATTGATGGCTGCCAGGGCTAGCATGGGAGGGTTGCAATCTAGGTTAAGCTTTTTTATTTTTTCATTCATTGAGATCTCTGGCGTAAAACAAATAACAATCATAAAATTAATTCTCGTGACATCGTTTTTACACACCTCACCTAGTGGGACCTTCAGAGCTAAAAAGAAGATGATGACCTAAGGAAGCAGGGACTGTCACCATGGCTACAAGGGACACGTTTACCTGTGTGGGTTAAACACCAAGGTAGACACATAAAAGACACTTACTGGCAATATTTGCTGCACAATAATGCAGGATTTGTCCCCTAAAGAATCAGTAATTGCCAAACAGGCAGTGCATTGAGCAATTTTATTGCAACGTTTATTAAAATGCCACTTACATTTAAAGGAACAATCAGTAAGGGCATTAGCTTCTGTGCCACAGACTTTTCTTAAGCTACCAGCTCTGCAAATGCAGTTCTGGCACCAGAAAAATCCAGCTGTGCTCTCTTGGTGGCTTACATCGCGACTGGCAAGAGCAGTGGCAGGAGCAGAAGACAGCTGGCCATTTTTTGATCTTTCCCTGGGAAGAGGAGGAATATTGCTGTGCTTTTCGGTGATGAACCAGCTGCACCATCACTTCTGATTTCGTGAGTCACTTCTGCCTTCGTGAGTCACCTCAGCTATCTCACTGGCCAAAAAGTGATGGGAACAGCTTGTTTTTGGGGTGATCAAACTGGGACATCCCTGGAGGAATCTGATTTTAAAAGCTGGAACAAGTAACATTTGCTGATGATTGGGTCCCATAACATGTCTCCTGTTGTCCACCCAAAACTACATGAATCTTAACCACCCCTGAAAATGTTATTTTTAGGGGGTAATAGATGACAGCATCAGGGATATTGTCTACATTGGGAAAATTAAAATTGGAAGCATACGGACACTTAGAGTGTACAACCATATTGCAAGAATAGGAGATTTTGGGGCAATAAAATGCAAGAAGTGAAAAGTCTGCAATAAATGTCATATAAAGGTGTCATTGTGGAGCAATGCTAACACTAGCAATGCAGTTTGGAGGAGAAAAATCTGTTTCCCCCCATTTCACTGCATCTGCTTCATTCATTTCATCCATTAGCCCTACAAAAGCCTCCATTCCAGAGCATCTGATGTGAGCTTGGGAAAGCCATACAGGTGGTGCTGCCTCAGCAGGAAACCCACTCCTTGCAGAGGGACGGTCCATTATTTGCAGGGAGACTAAAACAGAAGAATAAATATTACATGCTGATGGATATTTGTCAGAAAAGATAGGAGTACTTTCAGTGGGGCTTGTCAGACACAATACGTTCAGCACATCTACGTTTTCTATGGCAAAGGGAACAGAGTGCTCCAGCTGCTCCCCTGGCAAGCCCAAAGTTTTGTCTCGTAAATTTAAATTATAGATGACATAATGGTGGAATAGAAATGGATTGCACCTATAGAGCTAAACCCAGTGAAAAACTTCGCGCTTTCAAGGAAAGGAAGAAAGAAAAAGGTTCTGACGTGCTGCAGATCTTCCGTTTGTTGTGATATTTAGCATCTCCAACTCAACACTTTGTAAAGCAATTTGCTTTTTTTTTTGCTTTTTGGTTGGTTTTTTTTTTTTTGCATTTCCCTCCACCTCCATTGAAAGCGATGAACATTTTTGTGAAGCTCACAGAGAGTGCTAGGTTGCAAATATAACAAAAAGCTTGCCAATGCCTGGGAGTCCAAACTGGCAACGTTTTCTGTTGTGTCAGCATTTAAGTATTATTGTAGTGTTATCATATCGTGGCATAAAAAAACAACGTGGAAGCAGTTGTGCCAAAAGCTTAATGTTTGACTGAAAGCACACAACGAGTATCCATAGGTATGTTTGGGTTCTTTGCCAAAACATCGTTTTAATATGAACCATTCAATGGATCTTCCACTCAATCTGACAAACCCTACGTTTTTTAATTTAAACCAATAAGACAAAAACTCACTGGCAGTTTTCCTGCATCTGATACTGATGAGGACTAAAGAGGAAATTGTTTGATAAACTGCAGTACCTTGGGACGACTGGACAGCCCTGGAAAGGAGACAGTCTTGGGTCTGGAGCCCAGAGAAGTTTCTGCTTTTTCTTCTGCATACTGAACTTGTCACTTTTGTAAAATGTGCAGAATTACACAACAAATTTATCTACCTGTGTCAGTGATAAAAATAGCCTTGTAAGTGGAGACAGAGGAAAAAGCAGGCAGAGAGAGGGAGAATTTTGCTTAGGAATGGGTAAAATGTTCTGTCTCCTTTTTTTTTTTTTTTTTTTTTTTGTTTTCGTGTGGGGTGTCTTTAC
>VZTM01018612.1:69659-100674 GCA_013400555.1 Jacana jacana
ATAATTAGAGAAGTGCTGTTGTGTACTGCATCATTGAACGTTAAACATTTGAAGTTGTATCAAGCTTGAAAAGCTGGTGGAAATACAATCTGAAGTTTAAAAGAAGTGGAAGTATACATGTGCTTCAGGCTAGATTCAGATCCAGATGACTGTCTCACCGTACGGATAAACTAGGTGTGCTGAATAGGAATTTATTTCTATGATTATTATTAAGTAGAACCTTGTCTTTCAGATAATCCAGTGTAAATTCAGCTGGCTGCACTCTGACAAACACCAGCTCTTGGGTGAAGGTAGAAGTAACAGTGGGTCATTTTTCAGATGCCTTTGATCTCTTGCATCCTCTGAACTTTATTACGTGGTGCAGTTTGCCAGCAACTGCTGTGCTGCTCTCCCTGGCAGCCCAGGACTGAGCAGCAAAAAGTGGGACCCAGAATCTGGGTCCAGAGACTGGGGGCACTGCAGAAACAGCTGCTGGAAGCAAATTCATTGAAAATAGAGAGGAGGGTTCATGGGAAGCAAACTCCAATCTTGTGTCAGAGGAAAAATTCAGCCAGGACTGGACAACAGGGCCAAGCTGGGTGAGATCTCAAAACAAAAGATTTGCCTATAAGTACTATGATTTATGATGTTATATGTAACGAGTTACAGCAAAGGTGGGAGGAGAAATTTGGTTTTTGAGAACATCTACCTGTTCCCCCAATGTTTTTTGTCTTTCTCTCCCCAGAGTGACCATTAGCTGTTCTGAAATACTGCTGCAGCCTCCCAGCAAGAGCACAGGGAGCCAAAACCCTTCTTGCCCTTAAGATGCAACTAAGACAGCACAGAAAGTGAACTTTAAGATGATGTGGAGACAGCAAGGTGACAGAGCCGGTGGTCCCCAAAGTCTTTGCTATCTATGCCATTTATTAGGACTTTTGCAAATGGTTGAATCTTCAAAACTCGAGCAAGCTTAGTGAAAAGCTACCTAACATGCTTTGACTCCCTGAACAGACAGCATCTTTCTTAGAGCAAGGTTTCTGATGAATAAAAAATCTGCTTCCCACAAGTATTTTTCATTCTCACTTGAAATTTTGCTGCTTCTGGAAACATTTTTGCAACCAAAACTTATTTGCTAGGACAAACATGAAAAGGGGACGAAAAGGGAATGCAAACACCTTAAACGTGAATCCACTTAGAATTTAATAATGCAAATATTGCACAGCAGTTCTGTGCAGTGCTTGCCTGGCAATGGCTGTTAGAGCATCAGAATCAAATCCAGAAAGCTACACACAGCTGACAGCAATGTGTCCAACACCTGATCATTCAAGATAAACACCGGAAAAAAGCAAAGTGAGGACCATAAAGGACCAGATTTTAAAAGCATTATGAGACCTAATGCTGCAATTAGGCGCATGGACTTGGGTTTTAAGAGGAACTTTGCACATGTCTATCTGAACGGGTTGAGATGGATCCCACCTGCCCCAGGCACACACCAGTTCCAGTCTGGGAGGCCATGTAACTGCAATGACAACTCTGCCAGCCAGGTACTTAGTTTGAACACACTAGGATATTAATTTGGTCATCCAGTTTCCAGACCTAAAATGATTTGCATACCACCACCAGACATCCCACTGCCAATGGAAAAAAAAAAACCAACCTCTGTAGGACTTCAAAATGGAAATCTGAAACTGGTTTTCTTATAACCTAAGCAAATACCACACACTGAGCTGCCACGACCATGTTTTGAAAAGACTAATTCTTGCTCATTTTTCTTGGAAGAAATTCACATCTAGCTCTAAGCAGAAATGGAATCCTTTCTCCAGTGTAAAACTCTCCATTGCTTTAAACCAATGGTACAACAGTAAGTGCTCAGCAAAGCTTTACGTCCTCAAAAAAACCCCAAAGCATGATTATTAAATGAGCAAATCCTTCAAATTTTTTTTTTCATCAAATATCATCCCACCTAACGCACTCGAGCAACAGCTTCAGTCGGTTCATCCTGTTGTACCTCCCCGTTGGCTTCTGTGGAGTTAGGCTGAAAGACAGCAGCTGACACTGGAAGGAAGAACACATTACCCTGCTAAACTCAGGGATGACAGAGCTCCAAAAGCAGTTAGTAAGGCTTCCTTATAGCTTCATCCATCTTCAGGCTTTGTCTCAGAAATCAGAAAGCTTGGAGTAGCTCCTGACACACCGCAGCAGCAGCAACTTTAGAAAAACAGACTGTGCTCAAACCAAAAACCCCCAGAACCCATCCCCAAACCAGCGTGGGGCTGATGAAAAGAGGAATAAATCACTGGGCCCTCCAGAAGGGGAAAAACACATTTCGAACCCCCTAGAAAACCACAAGGCAGAGAGGGAAGTGTGCTGCTGGCCAACATGAAAAGTCATTTGCACCTGGCAGAGGCGGAAGACCTAAAGAGTCATTAAAGGCTGATGTATGGAAGCGGTTTTTGTCTTGCAAGAGGGAGCGAGGCTTGGAGTTTTCAGTGTCTTTGCCATAAAACAGTGAATCACAGGATCCTGGTGTGCACATCTGCGCCAGAGCACTGCTCAGCAGCAATGTCTAAACCAGCATATGCTCCCCTTCTCCTGGCTAGATTACTAAAGGTGATAAAACTGGTTTTAAGGCTTCTTCTCTTTCCCCCCTCCCTCTTCCAACATCCTCCCATTGCTGCACCCTCCTCTCTGGTGTAAGGCAACTGGTTTGAGAGATTTCATTTTGACAATAGATGAAGAATTTTAAACCTTGGGAATACACAGGTTATGTTCCATGCCTCTCCTGCCCTGTGGCATTTGGTGCACAGTTTCTCAACAGCAACAACATTTCTGGTCTCAGTTGTGCCATATATATCACCTATTATAAATAACGTCCCTGGTCTGTGGTCGGCTTTATCTTTGTACGAGAGCAGCAGTCTGGAGGCTGCTCCTCATATACCTTAACTTCCTGCCTTAAGGTACTTCTGTGGACCAGATGAACCATTCAGTGAAAACACTGACTCACACATGTTCTAGCACACCTCTTTATTGCACTATTTGAAGAGTTTATCAGCTAGATAAAGCAATGTGGTATTGCATCTTCAAGTAGGAAAAAAAAATATAAAAAAAAAAACCCTTCTTTGTTTCTTTTTTGATTTTAAATGAAATTATTTCTAAACTGGTTGGGGATTTAGGATGATTGATTTATTTTGTTAATAAATGCATAGCTAAAAAGTGTAAAATGAGGCACAGTATTGCATCTGCTTTGTAAAACATGCCTATTTCCACCGGGAAATACAACCTCTGCAGCGTACAGGTAGAATTACAGAACTGCAGAATGATATGGGTTTGGAAGGGACCTGTGGAGTGCATCTAGCTCAACCCCCTGTAGAAATACAGCAATTTCTGAAATTACAATAATGTCTGGTTGGGCTGTTCATACCAACTTTTTATTGCCAGGAACAGTACACAAGCTCTGAAGATGTGAAGGGAAGAGTAGTATATTCACTTGAAACTGGCAGAGATGATCCAGATGCACATCACAGAACTTGGAAAGAATCCAGCATACAGGGGCTAACACCCCTACCTTCGGATAAAGTGCCATGGGATCTTTTCACAGGAGTAAATTGCAGATTGCAAAACAGTTACCTTAACTAGTTCCTGATGTGCTGTATCACACCACATTCAAATCTCCATCTGTGGTGTCTGCAACTACTGTTCGCAAAATGAAGGTTTTAGTGCAGGAATAAATATGATGGAGTTCTCTTACGGTGACACAGAGTGATTTTCATCCTTTCATAGGCCCAGCCATTTAATTTGAAAGGTACTTCAAGCTTGTGTAAATTCCATATAATGCCTAAACAGGTCTAGGAGAGTATGTGGACGTCATGCTCAATATTATCAAGTTGCACTCTAAATATATTTCTCAACGTATTGTTCTTTTCCTGGCTCATCATACCACGTTGCTATTCATTGTTACAGAGCATCCATGTACCACCCCAGACGTGACGGCATTTTCAAAGAATGAAATGCTTTTAATACAGCAGTATATATAGTACAAAGGCTTCGATAGCCACATGGTATGTCCATATCATGCCACACAACATTACTGACCCATGAAGCAGAGACACAAGTTTGTTTGCAAACCTCTGTCCTCGGGTCTTCTCTTTTGGTGGGGTCACAGCTCACTAAGTCATTGGTGGCTGTTGAACAAAGCTGGGGAAGAGCAGCAGCAATGTTCCCACAAACCTATCTAGTGATAAAGTCATCATGAGATGACCTTAACAAGGCCAACAGAGTCTCCAGAGGAGAAAAAAAACATCAACTTGACTGGTAGCAGCCACAATCTCAGTGTGTTGAAGCACTGGGCAGCCTGAGAAATGTCCCAGTACTTTACCCCAGAGCAGGAAAGAGTTTAAGGAGTAGTAAAGAAGCATTTTACTTTTAAGATGGGAAAAAAACAGAGCCCAGGAATGAGGGATTCAACTGAGCAGGGAGAGTCATCCAGGTAGGAAAAAAGTTAAACAGACCACAAAGACAAGAAGTGTTTGACAAGAGAAAGCAGGAAAAAAAAACTCAGGGAGAGAAAAAAAAAATCTGTAGTGAGAAAGACAACAGGAGAATCTTCTTCAGTGAAACAATGATCAAAAATTCCTGGGTAACTCCTCTGATATGTTTGGATGCTGCCTCTAGAAATGGTATGGTCCATTGCCATATGCTGCCTCTAGGTATGGTCCATTTCGTGACCAAATTTCTAGCAATATCTTCCTATTTATTCATTTGGATCCGATATGGTCACCCCGACAAATGCCGGGGAGTTGACTACAGGACAGTGATCTCTACTACAATTGCAGAGGAGCTTAGAAGAAAATCATATGACTGGCCACAACAGTTGCTCTTTTCTTTGACCTGTTTGTATTCTTCTTCTTCCAAGTTTCAAATATACAAACAGAAGACCAAGGAACTACCTACATGTACAATATCAATACCTTTCATCATGACATAATATATTTCTGAAAATGTACATTTATCTGAAATATAATTTTAAAAGAATCCTGACAATACTTGGCTAAAATTATCTCTGGTATAATTTCACTGAATTAAAAGAGGTTGCAGAGGGAGGGAGTAAATTTGCCTCCTGGTGTTATTGGTGAAAAAAAAAAAAAAAAGAGTTTTATGTCAAGATGTTTTTTATGAACTTGAATCCAGTTTCTAATCATCCAGATTGCCCTGTACAATAAACTCTTGATTATGACTGCTGGCGTTAACAGTAATAAGACAAGATGATGTGCAGCACAATTTTCTTCATTCAGCTTTTCATTCTCCCACTGCTCCTAAAAAGTCTCCATATCTTTCTGTTGGTTTTGTTTAAAAGTCATGTAAAATTAGATATTATCAATCAAGTCACACATTCTCAAGTGCAAAAACATTATTTTGTTGATTGCCATGTAGCTTTGTGGGACGAATCGGCCCAGCTCCACTCCTTGTTGGGGAAAGTTGGCTCTGCTGTGCTTGTGTAACTTTCTGCTGAACCGATAGCTCAAGAGAAAGCGCTGGCTGTCCTTTGGTCTGAGCTGTGGAGACCAAAGACACTTACCTGCTTCCTTTTCCTCCCTGTAGCTTCAGCCCCATGTGCTTCTCTCCACCAACATTAAGTAATTAGATGGAGAAGTAAAAAACAAAAATTAGGTGTTTTTGTACCCAGACCAAATTATTTGAAGAGAGAGCTGCTTGCAGGAGAGAAAGCCGACAGAAGGCTTGCATTTTGGAATCACAGTCTGGCTTTTCCCTGGCTTTCTTGTTCAGGCTCAGGGTTCAGAAAACTTGTGGGCCTCGTTCTGTGTGGTTTATCAGTGTCGAGAGTTTATTGTAGCAATGAGAACCGAAACCTGGCAGTTGCTGTAGAAACCCTAGCATGAGCAGTGTGGCTAATGGGATGCCCCAGTATTCTGGAATTACTGCTTCAAATAAGAAAAATATGTGGGATTTCAGACTTTGGGGAGTTTTTCCTCTCTATTTCAAGCATCTCTTTAGTGTCTTTGCTCAATCAGTGAAATGACATTCTTCTCTGGCTGCATGCGATGTTCATCCAAACTTTTTATTTAGTCCTATACAAAGACCTTCCATTTCTGTAATACCAGAGACATTTATGTGGCTGATATTTTAAATGGATGTGTGGAAAACTTTCTTCTCTTCCAAATAATTAAAACATCATAATTCTCTTCTGTAACAAAACAGGCTAAAGGCAGAGGCAGGGTTTGCAAAGTGCAGGCTGCAGGGAGCAGGATCAGATGGAAAGAATGCCAGGGGTGAGAGACGAGACCAAGGGAATTTGTAGTGGTTTGTGGCAGCTAAAAGAGATACCCGCGCCCCTGTGAGGAGTTGGCATGAACACAGCTCTGCCGACGGTGCAGCTCTTATGGGGGAATCTTTAGGAGAAATTGTTTAGCTGACCCAGTGCATGTGGGCATTCCAAACGAAGAAGTCTGATTTTGGAGCAAAGGAGAGCAAGGAGACTCGCAGGAGATTAGCCTTTCAGCCCGGCTGTGCTTGGGAACTAGACCTGGAAGGAGGCACCTCTCCATTGTACAACCTCTACTAACTCCCCACAACACAGATCGACTAGTGTCACAAAGTGCTATGGACAGTTAGGAAGAGCCTTAAGACACATATTCTAGCAGCTAAAGAAGAGGCATGACCTACCTGGGCCTCCAGCTGAGGCAGGTTTGTACCGTTTTGCAGGATCAGAGTTGGGTCCAAGCTGAGAAGCAAACAGACGTACGCCTCCCCCATGGCTTAAAGACACTGGAATAGGGTGAGGAGAGGCAGCCACTAGTCTTGTATTTGTGTGACCCTAAAACAGACCAGGTCCAAGCCAGTTCTCCAGCTAACTGCTCTAATTCAATCTTACAAATGGTATAAACAGCTTGCATAAGGAGATTTTTTTTGTTGTTGTAGTTGAAACTTTATGCTACATATGGAATAACCAATCTTCCCCAAGCCAAAAGCATAGGCTACGCAATGAAATAGCCCAGATTCTGGCAATTTCTATCTCACAACAGAGCCCACAGAGGTTTAAAGCAGCGTAAATGGCTCTCTCCATTTCCGGAGTTTCTGACCTTATGTCTGCTGTTTTGCAGAGGAGGCAGAGATTTGATCCCCAGCTGCCCATGAGCTGTGAGCTCCCTTCAAAAACCTCTTTCTGTAGAGGACTGCAGACAGTCATTGCAACAATCTCTTTCAGTAAGTGACCTCATGTGCATGGCATTTTATCTTCAGAGCTAACTTTTCGTGCCTGATAGACAGTTTGCTGCACAAACAGTCCTCTGACAGCCCAGCAGAAGCAGAAGCAGGCACTGAAACACATGGCTGTTTTGCAAGGCGGCTTCTTTGCCTCACCTACTGCCTTGCCTGAGTCTTCTTTCAGAGCTGTAGATAGCACTTGTCACTGTCTTGCCCACAGATGCTGCTTGAGAAGCGAGGGAGTCCAAGAAGGAAAACCGAAGGTACCCAAGCGACCCATAGCTTCAGGCACTGCCTGATTCCCAGAATGAGAGTTGGGTGCCATGACTACCGCGTTGGGTCCAACAGTTTCCCTGGGCATCCTCTACACCAGCTTTTGTCACTGTTTTCTCTGCCCTGATCCCTCAGTAGACGGCCTTTGCTAAATCTCTTTTTACTGCCTGCCACATTTTTTCATGGCAACTTGCCACTTTTTAAAGATCTTATACCAGCCTCGCAGGATGGAACTAACACTCACTGATTTCACACACTTTGGCACGGAAATAAATATTTTATGCATGCAGATAGTCCCAATGAGACTTCCAACCTCAGTAGACGGGATCATCGTCAACTGCAGTCATTACAGCACCTGAATAATAATTATTGCTCCTTATTTGGCATTACCCCACAAGCCAAAGAGACACGGCAGTGCTTACCTCTTCCACACAAACCAACAGAAATAGTCATGAAGCAGAGCATATGCTGTGTCTTGTTCCAACCGAAACACTCCAGAAGTTAGGGAGTATATTTTATGCACCATAGGAATGATGCTACCAAGAGTCTCTGCTTAAACGATGCAACCCTCCACCGTATCCCAGTGCAGAGCTGGAACTCAGGGTGTGTGTATAACACATATACTTAAACAAGTGTGTATACACATAAACACATGGACAGACACACATACTTACTTCTACATGTGTTAGCCTGCATATACATTTATATGCATATATACATATATAATACATACATATACAAATGTGTGTATAATTAAATATATGTACGTAGGTAATTTTTTATATATGCACAGTAAATTTACTGCCCGAAGACAGGGAATTTGGTTAGCCTCCTTAAGGATTTTATGGGCTCAAGTGAGAAGTAAGATAAAATATTTAGCAGAAGGCATGGCATACTTTTAAAAGTACAAAAGAAACTCCGTTTCAGATCCAGAAATGAAATTGCAACTTGAGCAATGCAAGAAGGAAATTAACTAACTTCAAAGCCAGACTCATCATGTGCACACTATGGTCTGGTGCTTTGCATCCTTTCCCCCGGCCCCCAGAATAGTGTTAATGCACACAAATTCCTGAGGAACAGAAAATTGACTATAGAGCCGGTGCTAGCATTTCTAGAATGCCACCCTGACGTGGCTGAGTGACCCTATTTAACCACTGAGGCAAAAGCGGAAAGTGGTTAAAAATGCAGTTTCAGGCTCCTGCTGTTGATCTTCTAGAGACCACGAAGGTCCCAGTGGTCGCTGCTGACATGGCAACCTCCAGGAGAAGCAACAGATTTTACTGGTGAAGCCACAGGGCTGATCTCTGGAACCAGCAGTGATATCCATAAACTACAGACCGTAGAGGAGCGTGGGGTAATAATATAGCAGAGTGCATGATGAGGGCGAAGGTTGTGTGAAATGTCTCATGAGAGTCTAAACACGCGTAGCCTTACAAAAATACACCATGACTCCCCTCCCACCCAAATGCAGTCCACTTCTCCTGGTCCTGTTGCTTGCTCAGATGGCAGAGCAGGAAAAGATAGCCAGGGGTGACAGCTGTGTACTGAAATGCACAGTATTTAGTGAAAAAAATTTGGAGTTGTGATACTGTTCTAGCTGAGCTGCCTCTGTCCCACAGAGGACACCAATCCCACACACCTTCTCTCCAGATGAGGTCAGAAGAGATGGACACTGGAGCTGCTGAAGGAAAAAGGACGTTGCTTTAGCAGTTTAAATGGGTTTACCCTGGTTTCCATGAAGCCAGGACCATTTAAGATACAAGAAGTTCACTCTTTGTGAGACTTTCAATGTAACTTTACAACAGTATCGAGAGGACACAGACTTACTCTGCACAGGCTGCGGCACAGCATCATGCTTTATGTATTTTCTTCTGCATAATTTCAAACACCTGAAGTGAATTTATTGATTTTTCTGACAGATGTTTTGTTAACAACCACGTTAGTCCCCGGTTATCTGAACGTTTCAAGTCACGCTGTTCAGAGGAAGGCCCTGCACCTCTTCCCACTTCCATGGTGAGCACCAACCCAAAGCCCTGCCTGGGCAAGTGCAGCTTTTTTGTCAGAAACATAAATTTGACCCCTCAAGAAAAAAAATACAAACAAACAACAACTTCTGAGGAGTTGCGCTTCTGTTGTACCCTGCCACAGGGACTTTGCACAGGAGCAAGGCCATGGCAGCCAAAGGAGCAGCTGTTCTGCCTTCTCATCCCCCTTCCCCTCAAATCTACATGAACAAACCGCTTCACAAATCACAGGATGTCAGTAATGGGCCACAATGTTTTAACAGTTGACCTGGTGAAAGAATCATAAAATGGTTAGAGTTGGAAGGGACCTTAAAGATCATCAAGTTCTAACCCCCCTGGCCTGGGCAGGGACACCTCCCACCACACCAGGTTGCTCCAAGGACCATCCAGCCTGGACTTGAACCCCTCCAGGGATGGGGCAGCCACAGCTTCTCTGGGCATCGTGTTCCATTGTCTCACCAGCCTCACAGCAAAGAGTTTCTTTCTAGTACCTCACCCTCTTCCAATTTAAAGCTATTACCCCTTTTCCAAAGGTCACTCCACTCTTGACAGAGTCCCTCCCCAGCTCTCCTGTAGCTCCCTTCAGATAATGGAAGGCTGCTCTAAGGTCTCCCCAAAGGCTTCTCTTCTCCAGGCTGGACAACCCCAGCTCCCTCAGACTGTCTCTATAAGACAGAAGAAGAAGACATGGCCAAGTCTTTACCCTTGAAATTGAGAAGGAATTGGCCCAGCAAAGGTTAATACATCACGGTGGAGAGAAGGCCCTTGTCAGCCTTTTTAATGCTCCCAGGTGGGGGCCACTTTGACATACCGCAGAAGACACCCCTGTTTATTGACATTTAGTTCTTCTTTGCGAGAACAGTCACACTCTTCAGTCATTGGTTTTCTTGTGGCTTTCCTGCTGAGCCTGTTAGAACAGGATGTTCGGGAGAGGTCCCATATGGTGGCATGCTGTCTATTGTTCGGATGATTGGCTTCGAGCACTGGCTGGCTTTCACTTTTCACTTTGAGCTGGTTATGGGCTGGGCTGAAACTTGCATCAATTGTGGGGACGGGGTGGAGAAGCTGAGTCCCAGCGAAGGGTGAATCCGCAAAGGGGCTTCTTTTCATTACATGAATTTAACACATCTGCTGGAGTTGGATTTCTTCGTGCATTAAGGGCATTATGGTTCAAATTAGAGGGATATTTTAAGATCATAAGAATAGAATTCTCTTCTAATGGAGTGGTGTATATTTTTGGTTTCGTTATAATTCTTATTTATTTTAACACATTTGTGATTTGTCCAGAGCTTAGGTTACTGTGTCTATTTATGTGTTTATTTTGGATGGTTGTTGTATATAGATTTACCAGTAGACTCGATTAAGCTAGCTTTCTTGTATCCTGGACTATTAAGAGTATTCACACGTAGAACTGAACGGTGAGACAAAGGCTTCCTGCATTAAACGAAACAGAACAGAAAAGCCAGAGGAGATCAGGTTGACTGCATTTGTTCCTGTCAATAATTGTTTGCTTTCTTTCTCTTCCTGCATGAGGTCTTCCACATTTTTTTTCCCCGCTTCTTTCCAAAGACGAAGAGAAGCTGCAATGTCATAACAGGAATACGTATAGAAAAAAAACCAAACCTACTCTCTGTTCTGGGTAAGAGAATAAAGCACCCAGAGTGCACCAAATTATATAATGCTAAGCTCTGATAGTAATGGTTATGAATTACTTTCTGACCCCAGCTGGTGACCAATTTCTGTCCTAAAGCGTAAAGATTGATGGTCCCTGCAATTTTATCCTGGTCTCTGTAAATCTGTTTTTCGGGACTCTCAGTGGATGTTCACTGTCTTTTCTAGGTTGTCTGCCCCTATAAACGAGTTTTAGCTTACAGACCTTCTGGTTTGTACCGCATGGAAAAAAACCCACAAAACAACACCAACCAAAAACCAAACCAAACCAAAACAAAAAACAATCTCAATAAAACCCACCCAAAAAACCCTCAGCCAAGATGGAAATTTCTGTGAGGAGAATAAATAGGTAAATTTTATCTATAAAGTTCTTCCTTACATACACCACACTTGGCAGAATTTGAGGAGTGTGTATGGCTATCTGCATTGGTGTGTCCAATGTGTCTGTTATCCTCTAATTTAATACAGAACACTTGCTATTTAAAAATCTTGTTCTTTCCTTTATAAACACAAAAATCATTAAAAAATAGTTTAAAAAAATCCACCCCCACAGTTGATAAATCTGCTAAAATACCAGATACAACAAAACAGCCCTGATATTCTGAATAAGATGCACACAAACTCACCACCTCAAAACAAACCCCCACCACAAGCTGAAGGCACCATTTTCTTCCCCATTTTTGTTGCCCATTTCCACCTGCACACTACTGATCTCTGGAAACTCGTTGAATCAAGTCCTGATGAGGGGGTTAGACATGAACACCTTTGACAATCTGATTCGAGACTTTGCTCCCATGAGCATGTGAAAATATGAATGGTTCCACCAGGATCTGCTGGAGGCCCACCTAGCAGAGGAGCATTCATAGGCGGGGAATAGTACTTTGCCACTTTCTAAGCAAGATTGCATTGCCTTCCCTAATCACGTAGTGGCTTTCTAGCCTAATTTATTCTTTTCAGGAAGGATTTTGTGGAATGCATGGGGGCGATGGCATCCTTGGGCCACAGAGCTCTGACTGCCAAGCACCAGCAGAGTCCCTGCAGGCGTCGCGGGCAGGTTTGGGGAGCCTTGTGTGAACAGGACTATTAAGTACACGCTCTATTTGAGCAGGCGAGCACACTGGATCTCTTTTCTCTCAACTCATTATTAATGGGATGTGTGTGTGTTGGGATGGGGGGACTGCCTGAAATTACAAATGAGCTAATTTCCTTTTGCAACTGCACATCAAGAACGGAGAAGTTTGTAACACTTCTTTCTTCCCAGGCAGGCTCCGGACCCCAAGGAGCATTTTTAAAGGTTTCCCCTCCTGCCCCCTACACATGCACACACACACACACACACACACACTCTTCTTGTGTTTCTCCTAATTCAAAATTTCAACAGCACTACTGTGGAGGGAAATACTTGCTAAAATAAAACGTGATGCCTGGAAGAGAAAGAAATATCCAAATCTAATTATTAGACACTGCAAGCATTTTGAGAGTCAGCGATCCTACTGAGATGGCAGAATGCCTCATAAGTAATGCAGAAGGCAGGTTTTAGTTCATTTCTAGGAGACTATTCATCTGCAGATACAAAGAATCTTTGATAAGTATGGGCATGAAGAAAAACCACTATCATTTCGGTGACACTATCAATTACTAGTTAGCAAGTGCCACTGATAACACCGCACTGCACAGCACATGAAGTATGCCCAGCTTGTAATTGGGGAGTAAATAGCAAGCCGGTTATTGGCATGTAGGCAAGTACATGGAAGAAGAGTGCAATAGGAAACAGTTTTAACCCAAAATTATTCACAGAGGTTTTCCACAGTTCTTCAGTAGGAGAGGAGCACAGTAAACTTACAGACAAGAGAGGAGTAAACTTACAGACAAGCCCCTACTGACATCAGAAGTCTTAGACAACTTTCGAGACTTTTGAGACTTCTACTGCAAAGCCATTGCTGAAGTATTGTAATGGTGTCAACTGGACTATGACTCACGTTCAGCACAGTCTTTAATATGAATGAACTCATTTAACATTCTCTGCAGTTCTTCTTAGCCTTTAGATAATTTCAGATTGAGACTCACATTGTTAATCAGTCGATAGGCAGACAGCGTGTACATTTTCTCACACACCAAAATGTGTAAAGGTTTGATTGAGTGTGCTACAGTTTCTTTACTTGATTTGGAAATCTTTGGTTCTAATACCAATGAACGTTTTACTTGTGCAACACGCATCATCTGAGCTCTACTATTGTAAACTAAGGAGTTTCCATTTATTCTGACACAATATTTTACATGGCTCTACCTTCCTCCTGTAATATTCCTTCGTCACAGATATTGCAGTCAAGAGGGGGACTTGCCAAAGGCCTGATATTCTCTCATTGGTGTTTTGTGGTACTTTTTGTCACCTGTTTTGGATATTTAGGGGGTGGTTGCACATTCTGCTCCCCCCACCCAGCACTGCTGGAAGCCACAGCAATGGGATTGCTCTGCCCTGCAGCAAAGCACACTGATTCCCAGTGCTGCTGTAGAAAAGGAAGACTTAACTGATATTGTCCCCTGAAGAGACAAGGCAGGGGTAGTCAAACTCTGAATGAAATCCACAGTACCAAGTTAAGTAAGTTTGATGAGAATAGAGGAGTAGGGGAGAGGACTTCTCCCTTCTCCTTCTCCCTCCTCACTGCCCTCACTCCAGAGGATGCAGTCTGAGCTTCAGAGATTATGGAAAATGCACAGCAAAGGCAGATGTTCTGAATGCCTCGGCTCAGGAAAGAGCTTACAGGGTGTTAGGCATTGGGATATCTATCTGCTAGACAGAAATGCATAACAAATGAGGCCATATTGGCTCACAGAGCTGTTCATCCCACATCCAGCTGCTGCCTTCAAGATCTTTGGGGTGCTAGATTCCCAAAGCATGCTTTTCTGGTGAGAGCTTTTGGGTTAATAAAGCAGTTCTGGAAGGACGCTTGGATTAGTAATAAAGATGTCTAATAATATACTTCTAGTTCACACTAATACTGATAAATTGCAATATTCAATACAATTTCATGGTAGCACTGTGAGTTAAAGTGCTCTCAATAACATAAAAATTACCAAAGTGCACCTTCACAAAACGTACTATTCATAATTTTTCAGTCAATTAATATGGAAAATGTAAAGGAGAGTAGATTGTTTTCTATATCAACAGTTCACTGAGAAGATTGTTTTAATTACAAGGCTCTCACGTCTTTTTATATTAGGTGTCTTGTTGAGGTTGAAAAGCCATTAGTGTCTCAATGTCTTGCAAAGCTTTCTCTACAATTGTATAACAGCTACTTAGCAGTTATATGAAGCATACCATTTAAACAAAATTTAAGTCCACAATTACTCTGTTAATAAAATGTAAATTTAAAAATACATGCAACCATCATGAAGATGGAATATTTAATTCTCACTTAGCTTCCCACAGATGAAGGGTTAATTTGGTAAAAGAGATAAGAAGACTGCAGTAATTGCTCTTATCTTATATGTGGGTGAAAATAACTTCTAAGACTTTGAATTCTAAGGCCTAAATCAAGTGTTCATTTTACCTAGCTATAACTCCCCTGGAACATTAGAAGGAACAATTAGCATAGATCTACCTGTGTATCTTAAGTTATGGTTAATGCACGGGAATGGTGTGCTTAATTTTACTGCTTTGAAAATATACCCCTGGAGAATAAAAGAAAGACTTTGGAATTCTCAATAACAGTAAAAAGAGAAGAGCTTGATTTATTTACTTTCTCTTTGGTGATAACCTTGCTCTTTCTGGTCCTGATCTTATGGAAAGGGTACAAAAATGTGAAAAAAAAATTGTGATGAAGAAGATTCCCGGGCATTATGGGACTCATTGGAAATACTGCTCCATCAAGTACCAGACCAAAGACAACAGAGTCACTGTGGGTTACTTCTTACAACACTGTTGTTTGACGACTGTATCATGCAATGAGCTTTGCTTTGACCATCGTGACTATGAGCAGGAAGAATAAGTGGGTCGGTCCAAGAGAAAGCAGCAATGAGAGTTGGTGTTTAATACAAGTAAGGGCTGGAGATGCTGGATCAGCCAGAGGAGCAGTTACAGGAGGAAAATCAAAAGTAGATTTCTAACAAAGAAGATAGGTGACATTGGCCAGAAAATGAATGTCCAGTACAGCCAGGAATAGCTGTTGGAAACTGGTGAGCAGTATGAAAAAAAAAAGAGGTAGCCTTCACCACTTTTCAACCACATTCAGACCAGCACCAAATTTCCAAACAAAAGAAGAAAGACCAGAAAAGGCAGTTTGAAAAGGCAGTTTGAAAAGTTAAGCCTCAAGGAAGAAGATCACTCTTGTAACTGAGAACTGGATGACCATAAGGGAGCTATCACACCCAAAACCCATCAAGTGCCAAGTGTGGTTGCCCAGAGCTAAGAATTCAAACTCTTTTTAAGCTGCCTGAATATCTGAGCCATGCAGGTCTATTAATTCTCTTCCAAGAGGCTGTTCAGAAACCAGTACTTTGAATATTCGTTGAACATACGTATTGAGAAGTCAATTCTCTGTTTTTGGGACAGAACCTGTTCTCATTATTCCTTTTCTAATATCAGTTTTTCTTGAAGTAATGAAGCTGCTTCTATTACAAGATGCATAATCTAGATTGTAGGCACCTAACTTCTACCATGCACTTAAACTGGATTTAGGAACCTAATTCATAATTGATTTTGTTGGTTCAAACCCTATGCTTTGACTGGGATATGCTGAAGGTGAGTCGGACAAGGGAGCTCCATTTTAACTCCCCTTCTGCCTTTACTGATGTCTGGCCTTGCCTCCTAAGGAGTTCACACCTCTGGCTGAAATTTTACAGTGAGAAGTATTTCCCATTATCTTTCCCTGCTGATCTGTAAATCATTGAATTCTGTCTCCTAACAGAGCCTAGAGAGAATGTGAATTTAAACATGAATTTTCATACAGATGGTTTCACTTGTCCACCTCCCTTTTAATGCTCAATATCCATTGAGAATGAGTTTGCATCTAGAAAGGAAAACTACTGTCTTTCTTTTTTTCTTTTTTTTTTTTTTTTTTTTTTTTTTTTTTTTTTTTTTTTTCATTNNTTGCCATGTCTTATAGTTTTACCATTAAAGGATACATCAAAGTAATTTCGGAAAAAATAAATTGAAAAAAAAGTGCTATGCCATAATATTTCCTGTGTCGTCTGTAGTATGGAACCTCACCCACCAGAAAATTAGCCATTGCTATTTATTATGCACCCCCATAGCCTATATTCCAGATCAGGGTAAAGTCGGTGGGAAGAAAAGGAGTGACTGAACGCTATACGTGGAAAAAATAGAAACAGTGAAAACAAAAAGTTTACTGCAGTAGCTGGTCTGCAGTAACTTACAAATTACTAACAACTTATGTAAGTTTTACATGCCTATTCCATCTGCTATTCATTAAAAAAACACGTTGCCATGGTAACTGCCACATGCCATGGTATTTATGCTGCTTCTGATGTACAAAGCATAGTTTGTGTAGGAGTGTGTGTATGTATATGATGTGGCAGCTGTCGTCTCTGCCATTTTGTTGCTGCTCTAGAAAAAAAATAAAGCAAGTAGTGGCTATGAATACTCATTTGAGTAACGATACTCGCGCCCGTTTGACTAAAGGCCCACACAGAGCTCCGCATGGTTATCATCTGACCAACCCACACACGGGGTGTTCTCGCAAGGGGGCAGAGCTGGGTGGGCTACCTTTAAAAATAACACCGCTGTCACAGAATAAACAGGCTGGGAGGCAAAAGGATATCCATATTTTTAGTGACACATAAAAAACAAAGGCTTTCAGAATGACCCTCTTCTTCTTTCTTTAAATATATATATATATTTAAATATATATATATATATATATTCATAAGTGGGAAATAGCATGGATGGCTGTGCCCTTTAGAGAGACGTAAATTTGCAGCGCAATGGAAAAGAAGGCAACCCGAACCACTTCACAGTCCTCCTTTTTTTCCCCCCCTATTATTTAAAAGTATATTTGCTGGAGATGGACAAGCTGGTAAGAATGAAACAGGCAGAATTTTTTGTCCAGTAATCAATTTGTACTGAACTTCTTTTGAATTTTAATAGTATTGTGACATTTTTGTTCTGTTTGCCATCTATTTAACTCTGACATTTCACAAGAAAAATATCATTCAAAGGCTATTTGCATACCATTTTAACTTCATCTAACGTGAACTGGTGTCTACTACAAACTCCAGAAAAGTGGTCTTATGAGACTACCTGCCTGAAGAGATCCCGAGTTTCACATTGGTATTCTGAACTGTCAGACAACTCTATGTAGTTTTCCATCTTAAGCCAACTCCCTTCATTTGTACTAAGCTTGCCTATCAGAAGGAATTAGCAAATATGTATTTCAGGGTTCATTAATGGGATCTGACCTCAGTGGTGACGTGTTAAAGTAGCCAAAAAAAAAAAAAAGAAAAAAAAGAAAAGAAACAACCAAAAAACCCTAAACTTCTGTTGATTCTGGGGTTTTTGTGCAGTACAAAAACTAAAAAGAGAAGCAAAAGAAATTAGCTGCTGTACCTTTACCTAAAATAATTTAAATAGTTCAGTGGCTAGGGGGAAAATGTTATTTTGTGGAATATATGTAATTGCATAAAATAAGAGAGATGAGAAACTGTGCTCAGTGCCATGGAATAACCTGTTTTGATGGGAACATACCTGCAAACTGATTAATAACTCGAGATGAGAGGAAGGGGTGATGCTGATGACACTGGAGATTAGAAAAGCAGCCTGGTGGTATTTATTAGCCTTCTTGCATGCTTCTTGACAATGATAAATCAACAAAACATATCAGAGTCCTGTATTACAGGAAATGAACCGCAGCAGCCTGTGCGAAGCCCTTGCCTACACATCTTCAGCTGACTTTCAGGTGTCCCAGTTTCATCCTTTTTCAGAAGAACTCCACAGATCAGAAATCACGATATACAGCTGTGCAAAGATTACAAGGATGCAAATAGATGGTTTTCTTCAGCGGAATGTGTTTGCTCCTTACTGAAAATATCTCAAATGTGTATGCTGAGCAGAATAAAAAGCAAGAATCACTTATTCATGTGAAGGAGATATCAGGACTCAGTCTGCATGGCTTTGCACATTATGGGATCATTTATAGCCTTAATCATAAGTGCTTAGAAAATGCTCTTCCTCATCAGAATTCTCTTTTCATAGTTGCATACAAGACCTCAGGCACTGGTGCAGGTGTAAATGACCATACAGCGGCCTGACAGCGCGCTGCCATAAACTGTCAAACCCTGAAGCCTTTTTCTGTCACGTATATATCCCAAAATGTATCTTTTTGTTCTCCAGAACAGAGTAATAAAAGAGCAAAACCCAGGAACTGCCAAATACCATAAGAAGAAATGAAAGGGACTATTGAAATCCCTCTCTCCCTACATTAGTAATACTTGGTGGGAACTACAGCAGCCTCAACTCCTCTCATTTCACCGTGCCTTTGACCCCAGAAGTCTGTTCTAGTAGGCAGGGAGTTAGCAGAAAGTCATACTCCAACCCTGCGACAACAGCAAGGGCAGGTTATCATAGGAGTCATTATACCCTTAAAAAATGGAATCCACAATTGCCCAGTTAAGCTTGCTTCAAGCTGTCAGAATGATGCAAAGCAGCAGCACCAGGTCAGAGAAACTGGCATTTTCAGGTTTTAGAGTAGAAAAGTGCATAGAGAGCCTGTGATAAAGAATTTTACGATGCACCAGGCATAGACCTGGCTCTGAGTGCTTTTGGGTTTTTCTTAGAGAGCTGTTAGCATTCATNCAACGCTGTATATGTCTAAATAATAAGAGAGGAGCTGGTAGAAATAACTATGTAATTCCAGGAGGTCGATGACATTAACCACTGCTATTTGGCCCAGATTTCTCCATGTACTTAAGTGGTTATATTTTATCTACCACTGCATTCCTTCCCCCAATATATTCAGTTGTAATTACCCTATCTTTCAGGATGGTACCTCAGGTAGTCGTGACTGTTGTGCTACGGGGAGCTAGGGAAACATCTTCAGCTTTAAAAGCTGTTACAGGTTTTTGCAGGTGTGTTTGGGACTAGCACAGCACAAATGAAGTTGTCTGGTGCAAGAGTGAGACAATATGGACCACAAGCACAGAGGGGCAATTAGCACAAACAGGGGATTAATCTACAATAGTGGAAAAATAAACAGAGCTTTTTCTCGTTGAACCTGAAATCCCAATTACATTGCAGAACACAGATGTTAGTCCCATAAAATAAATACAATTGGCACCTTTGGGTTATGATTAAATCCTGCAGGCACTGAACAAAATATGTACCTCTTCCCTTTATAACACATTTTCCTTTTCACTCGGAAGCAAACATTCTTTTGCACCCAATTCCCATCATAGTTATTTATATAAAGAAAATGATATTTGGTATCATTACTTCCCTGGCTTATAGCGTACAAGAATCTCCTCTTTCCCTCTCAGGAGAGGGATAGCAAAACTAAGATCAATGATTCTGACAATATAATCATCCAAGCCCGGATTTCCCAGGAGTGCAATTAGTCTTCCTTGTCTTATCTTCATGTATAGCCCTTATTCCCTCGCCCCCGGCTAACTCCAGACCATTTCAACAAAACAGGCTTCTACGCAGTCCCTGGAACAAGACCAATTCTTCAAGATGCCTCTGAAGAAGTTAAGTGATACTCAAAACTCCTTCTCTGAGGGTGTCTCCTTGACACAGTCCACCTCCAGTAAGTGACCATAGAAACAATAAAAGCGTTTTAGAATGCCATGCATGCATTTAAGGAAGGTGGGTGTTAGGATTACAGTGGTTTGCAGGCTTATAATGGAACCGTGCTATGCCAAACACCGTGTGTCTACTCAACTGTACGTAGAAAACACAGCACAATATACCTCCTGTTGCAGAATAATGAGGTATAACCTTATGGGATATTTCACATATGCATTTCTAAGAAGAAAAACAATAAATTGCTACAAACTCCAAGGACAAAGCAAAGCGTTTAGCCTGTAACACTGAGAAGAAATCAGAGCTCTGTTTTTTTTATTATTCCTGTGCACCACACTGCACGAAGACCAAGATAAACAAAAGGGTGAAGTGCAGAAAATAATTGTGTTTTTTTTTTTTCTTTNATTTCTAGGACTGATTTTCACATCAGGGCTCCTACTTAGCCTAAATGCTCCAGTCTTTGTAAAAAATGATGAGCATCACATCCCTTGGATTTAGTGGGAATCTCAGGACCTCTGAAATTCAGGCCTTTCACACAATGTTTAGCTGTCTAACCGCCAAGAGAATTTCAGTTCTCGTTTGGAAAGCAAACTGTTTATCACAGCTAATACAAGACATTTATGTACCAAACAAGGGCATTTGGGACAGGAGACATGGCAGGTTTCGGTGCTTTGTGATACTTTAATCTCTAATGCTAAAAATCTGTCAGCCTGCTCTGCGAATGAGCAGCGCTGCCCAGAATCTCTTTGTACAGCATGGAGAACTAGGAGGCTTGGACAGAGAATCCATATGTCATCCAGCAAGTGTCTAAACCCCAGCCCCCAAAAGTCCCAGAAGAAGGCGTTTCATGAGCAGTGCTGTCTGCAGGCAGAGGTTAGGTCTCAGCAAAGGTGTTGCTCAAGGTGTGAAACTACTCACCGAGACATCTTCCTATGGGGACAGAAGGAAAGTGTGTAATAGAACATTTTCCACTCTTGCTGCACTAGCTCTTGGGACCTCATGCAACCAAGAAGGTAATTCTTGGACTTACCAGAATAGGAAGCAAGAAGCAGCTTGGTTCCAGGCAAGCCTCAGAAGCTGCTCCTGGGAAAAAAAAAAAAAAGCAATGGAGAATTCAGTTTCCATCACTTATTACTTTAAGGTAGTATGTACCAACCCCTCAAAAGCCAGCAGTCACTTTTCTATGGGAGGGAAAGTTGAGGACTCCCACACACTGGATCAACGGTGCTCCCTCCTGGCTGATGGGAGCTACAGGCACACAACTCCCTGGAGATCAGAACTCCTAGGAATTTTGGGGCTTTCTGCACCATACCAGGAGCAGCCAGACCCAAGCTGCATGGGGGGATGTTTTGCCTGGCTTTTTGGATGTGTATAATGCATAAGTATGGACCATACTTGTTGACCCCAGTAGAGCATAGATGTGACACAAGGACTTTAGGCATACAAAAATCAGTAGGTTTTCATGATAAAGACAGGGGACAAAGAGATTTGCACCACCACTTGTGTCATATTGTAGGTTCAGTCCAAACAGCCATCTTGGTCCAATCTCACTGCTGAGAAGGTCCCTTAGTTGGGACTGGGGATCCACCCCGTCTTTCACACCCTGACAGACTCCTCTTACAACATCTGCTTTTTGTTTGTCTTTCCTTTCTGGCATTTTACTCTGTTGGTTTGGGATAAAACCCTGTCTCAGGTCCTTTGAAGACACATGGAACAACAGTGATGGCCATTGACATCAGCAGGACACAGCTTTACTTCTTCACATTGGTCAGACAACCCAAAAACAAGGAGATGTGGATTTTCTGTAAGCTGGTCAGAAGTAAGCACATGAAACCTTTCCTTTAAAACCAGTTTAGCAAGAAATCTCAGCTGAGGGAACAGAGACATGGAGTTAAAATAAAAAGAAGACCCATACTTTCATGGGTAGTTGAAACCCTTTCAATACGAGACAGACCTGACCACTCCTACTCTCACTTCTGGGAAGCTTTTGACTAGGCTATTGTAGAAGATTAGTGCCATACAGTAATTGGTGCAGGGTATTTAGACAGCTCAGATCCGAACTAGACAACAAGAAGTCATGAGAGGGCCTAGTATTTGGGTACTTGGTCTCTTGATTCTAAAAGAAGGAGATATTTCTTCCTGTTGAACAAGGAAGCCACTAAGTAAGCCCAAAACTCGTGGTTGTAGGCACCCATGGAATTTTTGCCCAAAACCTAGAGTCTTAAAGCATGTCAGTCTGAACTGGATTAGACTTTGTTTTTGTGAACTGTTGCCCTGCAATAAGTGCCTATGCAGTTAATCAGCTGCTGCCTGTAACGTACCACCGTGATGGAAACTGTGACTAAGCAGTGGAAAATTAGGGCTTAAGACTAACTTTATCTTAACATTTATTAATGTTGTATTAGGATGCAAGGTTCTGAGACATGAACCTGAGTCCCACAAGACTGAGAACAATACAAACATGCATCTGACCATCTGACAAGAGTGTGCAGTCTTTTGCTTCATATTTCCTACTATATGGTCAATAAAGGATTCAGGGCAAATTGCGGATTCACAAAATTAAGTTAATCCAAATATAAAGAATGCCGCAATTTACATTTGTGGGATTTGACCTCTGGTTCTTTTTCATTAATTCACATTCTTTCCAGTCTTCTCTTGCCGTTGTCTTGCTGCAGTCTTTAGGCTATTCCACATTTAATTTTAGCCTTTTATTTCATTAAGGATATTCAGGTTCAGGAACAAATCAACTAATTATCAGTAAAGAAAAGGGAGGCACTGCGAACTGGCAGGTACACGTTTCCATTTTCAGAACTTGAACCTTCATGGGAACGATCTGCCCCTGTACCAGTGATGATGCAAATGCGTCATGAAGGTCAAGATTCTCGTTGCTCAGAAACAAGCTAAAGGGGGGTACAAAAGGTTCCTGACCCATGGACCACAGAATGAGCACGTCAGCACAAAATTATGAAACACAGGTGCTTCGTTTCAAAGTGATGCATTGCTGAAATGTAGAGTTTCAGTAGCCCTCAGACCTTTGCTCCCACCTGTGCAATGGTCTGGATTTTATACTCGAGGGAGGCTTGTAAACATTGTAGGAATAATGGTTTTTTTGAGCCCTCCTGGAGCTTTTCCCTTACAGTGACATCCTTGCTTGCATAAGTAACAAGAAAGGAATGAAGAAACATGATGGGAGTCTGTTTTGTTGATAGCTCTTTCTTTGCTTTTCTTTTGCAAAATATATTCAGAAGAATGACAGGAGCCTCATAATAAAAGATCATTACTGAAGATATCCTCTCTTATTTGCAGCTCCTGGAGTGGAATCAAGAGTATTGGCAGGCTACACTGGCTTAAAATTCTGCTATTTGACAGGTAAAGATTTTATTGAGAGAGTTTTAAATCTATTTCTACATCCTTTACATAAAGGCGGGGGGAGTAAAAGGGGGTGGGGGAGAAAAAAGAAGATGAAGTGAGGAGGCATGAAAACATGAAATGCCCTGCACAAAAAGTCACAACAGCATGGTGGTTTTGTGGGGAAACTCCACACTACATATAGCGTTCTTTTAAACTCCTCAGTTAACACAATGTCTATAAAAATAGGGGGGCTGTTGGATCACACAGGAAAGGAACCAAAGACTAATAAAAGGTAGGGGAAGGAATGGCAGCCATTAAGTTGGAACAACAACAGAAACTATTCCGTCACACAAATGAAAGCAGTTACAATGGAAAATGTATAACATGGAACAGCAAAGGAGACAGGATAATGATTTACTGAAACTTCTGTGCCTCATACTTCGAAGTAACAATGTGAAATTTGGCAAGCAAGAGTATGCCCTTCACATGAACCCTTTATCCCCACATCCCAGAATCTGCCTTCAGTGAAACAGCTTCCATTCATACTTACGCCAATGAAGGTTTGGATTTAGCTCGGCCACGAATCAGCAGTAAAACTGGGAAGGTTTGGGGAAAAAAAAAACAGGAATAGGAGGCTTGTCAGGAGGACAGAACAGTCCCCTCCAAATCTGGAACATGCCCAGACTTGTGTCATCTCTGTTTTGAGGTACTCTTTAAAGCCCACCCGTTACATCTAGGTCTGCCCAGTGTCTTGGTGATGACCTACTGCTTCTTTCCAAGGCTACGCTAGTTTAAGTGATGGTAAGAAATTGCAGAACTAAAGCTATACCATAATGATAACGCTTAAAGTGAGATCAGAAATCCTCTTTTTTGCATTATTTGCCTTTTATATGCTTGACATCAAAACTTCTTCTTTCAAGCACACTAAATTACAGACATTTTCAAAAAGCATGCAGCAACATTTTATGCGCTTTAAAGTTTTTCCTCCTTGAATATAAGCCCTAATATAAATCTAATCTTTAGTAAATTACAGCTCTTTTTGCCCCCAGGGCAGGAGGAAGTGCTCAGGAGAACTTAAGTTCTTAGAGGAAGAATAATAATTTTTTAAAAAGGGCAGGGAAAATGGAGGTAAGGGGTTGTGGGTTTACTGTAAGTGGAACAGGAAGTAATAAGGAGCTGTATAGGAAGAATGATGTTCAGTAAAAATGATAAACAAATGCACTGCTACTCTGCCCATAATCCTACACTTTCATTTCTCTCCCCCCAGCCTTTTCTTCTAATTTATCGGCATGTCAATGGCTCTGACTAGTCACTTAGAGCCATTATAGGGATCCTGTGTGTGTGACTCTATGCAGACTGTCATATAAACGATTGGCTGTAAGCTACACGAAGAGATTAAAATAAAATAAAATAAAAAAATTAAAAAAAAAACCTGTCTCTCATATTCATTTATCCCACAGGGACTCATTGTTCAAATAAGCTGTTTTTTTTCACAGCTATCATGAAAAGACAGATTCTGTGAAAAGTGAAACCAAAAATTACATGATTAAGAAAAAAACCCACCTGAAATGACTGTATCTTGACAGTTTTAACACTTTGAACCAGGGATAGTAAAGGGATGCATGGTTTTTTTCACCTGCTTATTTCTAAGATATGCCATCCTTATTTACTATGAATTGAAAGTCCGTAAACAAATAATTCTGAGAGCAATTCCCAAATGTTGTGATTTTAGAAGCATATTTCTGTGTATAGAATCATAGAATCATTTTGGTTGGAAAAGACCCTTAGGATCATAGAGTCCAACCATCAGCCCTACTCTACAAGTTCTCCCCTACACCATATCCCCCAACATCACATCTAATCTACTCTGAAACACAGTCAGGGATGGTGACTCCACCACCTCCCTGGGCAGCCCATTCCAGTATTTATGTGCACAAGCCACTGCATGGTTTCAAATATTGTATTTTGCTGGATTCCATAGCTTCCTGGTTGCTGTTCTGCCACAAATATCTGTGCCACATCTCGTCACCGGGACATCAACTTTAATTTTGACCAATGTTAACAGCCAGTGAGTTATGAAAGCTGAAATCCACCAGTACTAAGTGTTTTGAGGACAGATCCTCAACATCATGGGGTGTCCAAATGACTTGAAGGAAGAGTGCCTCCAGCCCACTGCTCCCTGCGGTTTTGGTTCCGAGAGTCCTGGTGTAGGTCAAGAACTGCAGCTGCTGTTCAAGGGATTTTCCCAGATCTGTGTGTATCAGGTGCTGGTTGATGCTTTGAGCACTGAGACCTGTCATCACACTGACAGGGTGTGACATAAGGGGAAGTTGCACGGAGCAGCAAGGCAGAAATGTGAAAGAAAACTCGTGCAGATACCAACCAACATTTCAAGCAGAAATTGTTAAAAAAGGTTTCAAGTTCCCCGAATAAGAGAGAAACATTTTGGTCCCAAGCTTGTGATATATTACTATGCCATCTACTATATAAAGCTACAACAGGGGGAAAAAAAAAATAAAAGGGGAAAAAAAAAAAAAAGAAAAAGCAATATAAAGGATTTTAGAAGAACTAAGCTGTCGTCCTGTGCTACGCCATTAACTCAGGGGTGGCTCTGCCAAGGGGGTGCTTAGCACTGTGCAAGTATTCCAGCCTGAAAAATGAGAAAATTTAATCCTTGTAGAATACATTAATCTTCCCCCCAATTCTACGTGACACTCTCAGCAGCTAACAGCAGAGCTTCACAAATGAGAGATCAATGCAGGGGAAGTACCTCCGAAATCTTAGTTTATGCGGTGAACATTGTCTCAGATCTACAGCCCAGACAGAAAGGTGTCTGCTGTCAACTGAGCCAGCCAGCAGCTCCAGCAAGAAGGTGAAATTTCAGATGCTCGTGACCAAGTTCCAAGTTCTTTACAGACCTCTTGTTCCCAGGCTCCTACAGATTTCTACAGGAGGAAAATCCAAGCAAATCACTAATATGTTTTTTTCCTTCTTGTAATGAGCACCATACCTCCTCCACACCCGGTGATGCACTAAAGTCAGACCTGAGCCTAAAAGGAACAGTTAAAAAACAACAGTAACAAAACACCCCCACCCCAAAACCAATACAAACCTAAGTAACCATCCCAAACTTAGACTCCAAGAATCAAGGATGAGTCAATGACATCCACCACTTATAAAGGCCGATGTTGGAGATACAGCGTTTGTCCCTGAGTGTGTTGGGCACAATTGGTGCACCCGACCCAAAGGAGAAATGTACCAATGGCAGAACATTTGGAGGATGGACAGCAGGATTGGAGGATCAGAGGACTGAAGGGTCAATCTGCAGAAAAAATCTTCATTCTCACTTCATAAATTTAAAGGCATTAAATAACAAAAGACCACTCCAACAGTAGAGTCACTTAGAGGGCATCCAAACCCACCAAAAATTAAAAAAGAAAGAAAGAAAAGTCAGGCTTCCCATTTTTTGAACACACATTCTAGGTGATCATCTTGTAGGTTATAAAACACAACTTAAAATAAAGTTTTGTCACCCAAATCAACTCCTGATCATATTCCAACTGATTTTTACAAAACTAGAACAGTTTTATTTGCTGTGTCACAGAATCACAGATATCACAGAATATCAGGGATTGGAAGGGACCTTGAAAGATCATCTAGTCCAATCCCCCTGCTGGAGCAGGAACACCTAGAGCAGGTCACACAGGAACGCCTCCAGGCGGGTTTGGGATGTCTCTAGAGAAGGAGACTCCACAACCTCCCTGGGCAGCCCCTGCCAGTGTTCCCTCACCCTCACTGTGAAGAAGTTTTTCCTCATATTTCAGTGGAACCTTCTCTGTTCCAGCTTGCACCCATTGCCCCTTGTCCTGTCATTGTACATCACTGAGACAAGCCTGGCTCCATCCTCCTGACACTCATGCTTTACATATTGATAAAGATTAATGAGGTCGCCCCTCAGTCTCCTCTTCTCCAAGCTAAAAAGACCCAGCTCCCTCACTCTTTCCCTCAGTGTCCTTTCCTCTAAAGCATTTGCTTCACCCACTGGAGCTTTCCAAGCAGCTCAGCAGGAATTAATGTAGGGAAACATGAGTATATTTAAAGCTCCTCATGACACTGCACTGCTTGAGGTCCGCCTCAGTGGGTCCACTGACTTTTTCCCTCTGGAAAAGAAAGGGTCTTATACAACCTGTCCTGAGGATTACAATGATCTTGTTGCAGTCCAGGTTTACACCTAATAGGTACCTTCATGCCGTCCACCACATTAACTCCCACACCCCACATGCTGTGCTGCACAGCAAAAAACCATAAGGTTTTTTTCTCTTCTTCAGAGATTTTTATATTCAAATATATATGTAATATGTATAGAATATACAAAGAAACAAGGTAGAAAAGGAGCTCAGGTTAGATTTAGCGAAGATGATATTAGCAGGGGACTGCAGAGGGGTGGGGATGGTGGGGGTGGAAACTACCTCTCTGCTCCTCTACCGCTGGCAAAAATGCCATGGAGATAATTTGTGCTCTGGCTCTGGTCATGTGCCACCAATCAACTTCCAACCACTGCTGTTGCCATCAGTGGTCTGCACAGCCTTAGGTTTTCAGGTATAAATTTGCAGTATTCTGCCTGATCACGAGTGCTATGAATTACGCACTGCGCAAAAAAAGTCCATATCGAGTACAACTTCACCTCTAAATAAGAGTGAGACTACTGCAAAACCAGTTTTAACAAATGCAAGTGAGTGGTGAGCATTTATGTTTGCCTTTCCAGCAGCCCTTTTCTTGCAGTAATTAGGTTGTGTGTTGATTCTTCTGATTCTTTCATTTCCTCTTTAAAATTTAAAAAAAGAAGAGGTTTGTCTATCTGATTAATAGTCAATATTTTCCACGTACTTAAGTTTTTATCTGTTGAGAATGGCAAGGCATAGTTTTCAGATACTGCTGAGGATGCAACATGTGGAATTAACTTGAATAATAATCCACAAAGAAAGAATCTGTGACATTGATTGTCATGTCATTTGTATTAAGTAAGGTGGGGAGGATAGCGCTGAGGAATTAGGATGATGTTATGACTTGCTATGAGAACATTGCACTGCAAAAGATTTGCAAAAGAGCAGGATATTTTATTCTCAGTTTGCTCCGACACAACTCGTTCAGTGGCCAGTAATAACTACTGCTTGGTAATTAGCTGGTGCCCTGAGCCAGATGTATGGACCGTGTCAGCTGAATTTAAATCAACTATTACTTATGATACAAAATCGTCATGGATGGTGATAATCGATAATTAGTGCTCTTTTGCAAAGAGGTATCAAAAATATATGTCAGGCTTAGACCTGTGCAGAAAATTAAGAAATGCAGCTGTGTTTTTGGGGAGCCGAAAGTCGATCAAAATTATACTGGAATATACTGAACTTAGCAGTTTTCTGCCTGCCTCTCCAATAGGCATGGTGATGATGATGGTGTCAACAGGGCAATTACAATTTCTCAACAAAGTCAAATGTGATTATTTGAAAAAGTATTCTTGCAGATATGCTTTATATTTTTAATAAGAAAATACGGCTGCTGTATCCATAACTTAAACAGATTTGAGAGCAGATATATGGCATTAGTGAAACTATACCATGTAACTTTCCTATGGGAAAACAAAGAAAATAAACTGAAAAAAAGAAAGGGGAAGCCTGAGAATATCATTTAATATAGTCCAGACATGAATCATGGTGTTTAAAATCATTAGTATCCTCGATCCAAGTAAAACAGAAAGCTGAGCTAATTCAGGTGCTGTACAAATAAAAACTTTCTAACTGTATTTAGGGCAGATTCTGAGTGAGAAACAAATCTCAGCTTATACCAGGAAAATCACAGTATAGCACTGTTCACTTTGATAGCAGACAAAAATCTACATGGTACATCAAAAGACTGCAAGGGACATTTAACTACTCCATTTTAATAATTTATTATGCATTGCCAGGAAATCACTGCATTTTTTTCTTAACTGAATGACAAGAAACGGTCACACAGCATTCCCTCTGCTTCTTATAGAAAACTTGTTTTAAAATCTACTGAATTGACTCAATCTGCCATTGGTGATATAAAACCAGTCTCAAAATGCTGCATTTGCAAAAGCAGCCCATCAGGAAGACAATCCACCAAGCTGAAAACCAGAGCAGTCCTCAGAGCAAATGTAAAAACATCTTGTCCCCATCTCAAGGAGGTGTTTGAGTTGTAAATCAGGCATGAACAAGTAGACAAACACGTCTAGCAATGTACATCTTCCGGTCCTGCCCAGGTGCCAAGCAGGATTTGGGAAAGTGTTCTTCAGCCATTGCACCTTGCATTTGCAGCCTCAAGCTGTGCACACTCAGGGAAGGGAAGGTTGATGGTCCATCTTGCAGCTCTTCTCAACTCACGGTTCAAACACGGTCGTGGAGGTTTACCATAATTGTTTCAGTGTGAAGAAGTGTACAGATGCAGGTCATATCTTCCCTCTGTCAAAACAAGCAGAAGCAAATGCGTTTAAGTACAAGCACCTCTTCACACTGGTCCTCTTGAATTTTCTTCCTCACGTGATGCATGAATTCCAATGTTTGCTGCAAGAGCCGAAAAAGCAGAAAAAACTCTTAAAATTTAAATCACCAGCCAAGTGATACAAAATGTATTATGAATTAGCCTGTAGCAGCTCTCCTCCGAGATGGTTAGCTTCCAAAAGTCCATCATCTAACTATAGAAAATTTGGTGAAAAGCAAGTCAAGATTAATCAGTCTCATTTAAGGGAATTATAAATATTTCCTACAATCATATCAGGATAGCAGTTGGCCATATTGCCAAAATAGTCTTGTAAATGGAAAAGTTATAAATAAATAGATAAGCCTTTTGGTTGGTTTGCTTCTGGCTTAGAAAAAGCATGATTTTTTCATCAGGTCAAAGAAGGTTCAATAATGTTTTTTTCATTGAAGTGAAAGAGTAAATTGAGACTAAAGCAGAAAAAAAAGCCAAAAAGACTGATTACTTATTTGACCATGAGAATCGACTTAATGAGTGCTAGGGGTTGAAATCTTTACTGATTATTGTCAGTGAGGACACCTTTTTGGATCCTTATCGAAGACTCCAACAGGCAAGGAAGTTCATCCATCTCCATTTTGTGGAAGAGAAACTGGGGTGCAAAGACCATCTTTAACGCACTCTGGCTAAATCCCAGCTATGACCATAACAGTCGAAGCTCAAAATGCTTCCATTTTCCTCCTAGTTCTGGGAGGGAAACATGGAGACAGAGGCTGATGGTGCACTGCAATGGAACTGAGGTTAGGTTGGGTTTGGTAGGCTCCTTTGTACGTTATGGTGCCTACTCTTCAAACAATATAGGCATCACCAGAGAGACCAGACATCTGCAGTTCACTGCCAAGGAGAGGTAAGACATATTAGCTCATGTAAGCTTTGGCTACCTCTGCAGATAGCATTGCACAATTATTCTATCTCTTCATACCTCGATTTATTTATTTTTCCCCCCAACAATGTTTCATCTCCACTTCTGCCAGAAACAGAGAATAAAAGAAATGTCAATGGTTGCTTTTTTTCCCACAGGAATGCTATCCTTCCTTTGGTTTGCAAGCCCTAAATTACATTCCCATTTTGTGTTTGTGCTTTCACATGCAAAATGCTTGTGTCTTCTTTCATGATTTTTTTGAAAATTGGGGGGGGGTGGGGGGTGGGTGTTATGGTTTAATTAGAAATCAATATTTTTTTTCCTCTGAAG
>VZTM01018613.1:0-67281 GCA_013400555.1 Jacana jacana
ATATGTAAAATGATGCTGGTGGCTGTGAAGGGCAAATAGCAAAAGAAAAAGATTCTTTGAATGTGTGGAGAAAAGAGAACGTAGAAAGGGAAAAATGTATTTTCTTCAGTCTCTGAAAGTGTGCTTTTGAGTTGGTGAAACTTCTTTTTGCTCAAGCAGAGCGCGTTCTGACATGTTCCTGACTGTGTTGAGGGTTTCTTTTTCTGGTAAGGAATTACCCACAGTTCATGTTGGTGCAAAGTTCTGTAGTTGGCGATGGACATTTAGCCAGAAGCAGCTCACGTTTTACGGTCCTTTGATGAGTAAAAATCAGCAGAGTGAAGATTGATAGTTTTGAATATTTTTTTAATCACAGAATTACAATTTCTCTGACTTTGTTTAATCTTTTAAATTCAGGACTTGAGTTTGTGTGTACCTTCTTCTCAGGAACAGAAGCTATAATGCTTTAGAAGCTCATGTAGATGGGTTTTACCTTTTTAAAACATTAATAGTTCTGAGTTTGGGGAAAGATCATTTATATACATATAGTAGTTAGAGGCTAGAGGGCAAAAAAGAAATGCAGTGAGACCTGTAAGTTGAACTAGGTAAAATAAATAAAAAATTGAACTGGGCAAAGCTTTCCCTATGGATAGAAGAAGTATCACTTCATCTGCTGAAAACCCCACTGAACATTGATTTTATAATGAGACAGCTAAAGCTGCCTATAAAACTTTTATGTCACCATTATTACTGAATCATCTCTTGATGTGTACGTTATATGTAGCGAGTTATTTTTTTTAACCACTAAATTGCATTCAGTGAATTTTCTAACAACCAGGCTTCCCAAATGAGTCTTCCTTTTTTATCATTCTTTTGTTTTGAGGTCTTTTTTTTTTGATTTCCCCCCAACCAGCTGTGTTGTGGAAGCTGAAATAATTCCTACCTGTTGAATGCTCATTCTCATGGGCTTCAACAAGGCCAAGTTCAAGCTCCTGCACTTGGGCCACACCAACCTCATGGATGGCTACAGGCTTGGGGCAGTGTGGCTGGAGCTGCCTGGCAGAAAAGGACCTGAGGGTGNAGGATCGATTGAGGGAGTTGGGATTGTTTAGTTTGAGGAAGAGGAGGCTGAGGGGAGACCTCATGACCCTCCACAACTGCTTGAAAGGACATTGTAGGGAAGCTGGTGCTGGTGCAGGAAATGGCTGCAAGCTGCAGCAGGGTAGGTTTAGGCTTGACATTAGGAAATAATTTTTCCCAGAAAGAGTGGTCAGAGCCTGGAATGGGCTGCCCAGGGAAGTGGTGGAGTCCACATCCCTGACTGTGTTTAAGAGTCGATGAGATGTGATGTTGAGGCATCTGGTGTAGGGGAGAACTTTGTAGAGTGGGGCTGATGGTTGGACTTGATGATCCCAAGGGTCTTTTCCAACCAGAATAATTATATGATTCTAGTGGCAGGAGCTTGGCTTGATACTAATTCCTGCCTGTGTAGTTTTGTGTTTTTCCCCTATCAGAGGGGTATGTTAAAGACTTAAAAGAGTATGCTTCCATCTGACACAGCTGTGACCAGATGTGCATCCCATCTTTGGGTCTTAGGAATGGCATCCTCAGGAATAACAGATTGCTGTTGTGGGCAGCCCCTTGTGGGAACTGAGCAGAGGAATCTGCAGGAAATCCGGACTGAGGGTAGGGGAGATGTTTGAAGCGCTGCTGCACCTTCTCTCTGAAACCATTTGTTTTACAGAGCCTTCGAGGCTGGACAGCCCAGCTACTGCTCTTGCAGATAGTTTTAGTTTAAGTTCTATTTACTTCAATTTTGAATTGCACCTGCAAGTTTAACATGTGAATTTCGTGTTGTTTTGTTTCACCCGTTTTCATTACTTCTCTGTAAACAAATCCACAATTGTTTATAGTGACTTGGTTTTTTATAATTGTGCTTGCTTTCTTGATAGCATTTTGTGATACTTTGTCATCACACACCCAGTCCAGCCTTCAGCTGAAGGAAGCAAGGCAAGATGAGGAAGAGAATTAATTTACCAATAATCCAACAGGACCCTTCATATATTGTATATAGTAGTCTTTTAACAATGTTGATCATTTCGGGGGGGAGTTGAGGAAATATTAGACTCTTCTTCCTCTAAGAATCATGGGGCTGCTGACCTTGGATGGACATAAGGATCATTGGAAGAGCTTATAATAGTCTTTCAGGAATGTAAGGATGCTTTAGATTGTCATCTCCTTTCCTCCAAATCAAGTTAAGACTGTGCTGGGAGCTCAGTGCCACAGTACTGAGGGAATGGCACTCATCAGCTCATTGAAGCCACCCTTGCCTTCCCATGGCACTTCCTACAGACCTTGTGTTGGACAGTTTCCTGAGTGCTCAGCTTAGAGCGGAGGTATGGAAGAGCAGTGATGTACTGGTGCTAAACAGACCAGCCAAGCATTACAGGAATTGGCTTCAGCTTTCTGGAACTACTCGTGCAAAAACCTGTTAAGAACTCCAGAGGGTGGGTGCTATCTGCCCGGTGTTGCATGGCTGCTTCTTTGGTATTTAGTCCAGCCTGGACCTTCATGGGTTAATCATTTTTAAGTGTGAGGTTTCTTGTGACATGGTTGGTCAAATCCGATGTACAGACTTCAATTTGAAGTGAGCAGAGTGTTGAAAAATGAAATGTTTTTGAAAGTTAAATTGCAGTCATTTATATGAAAATGCCCTAGGTAGTTCATTTTTCCCCCCAAAATATGCTCGTTTTCTAGCACATTAATAATTCATGTGCATGTCAGTTGCAGACACAAAGCACAAAAATATACATGCTTTATAAAGCATAGATTTTTTTATGAAACAAGCACGAATTGCTACTATCTGAATGATAGTAATGCCTGATTAGCTCCCATACTATTTAATTTTGTGATGGATGTTCACGATTCTTCATTGACGCAGGAAAGAAAGAGGCTCCTCTGCAGTGGTTTGCAAGAAGCCTCCAGAACTGCATCTCCCGCAACGTCAGATCTATAGGCACAGCAAGGCACATGCGAGGCAGCAAAGTTCAGCTGCCTCTTTGTTGCACTCATGGCAAGTCTCTGTGGCCTCCTTTGCTCACCCAAAATCAGGAGGAAGATACCTGAGTGTAGGGGGTAACACGGATACACGTTTCCTCCGTGCGCTAAAATAGGGGTCTGCAGGGAGTACTTTATTTCGTGCTTTGTCATGTCTTAACCTGCAGATCTGTCATCCTCGTAACAGAGATGAGAAGACACCCTTTGGCTTTATTGGAAGCTGGGGTAAATTCTGCTCTCCTAGTAGGACTTGGACTATAAAATGTGTTGGATCAAGCTAATGCCTTGATGCCCATCACAGTAGAAAGCTGAGAGTTGAGTGAAGGTGGCTGTGCAGCTCAGGCGTGCACGTCAGCAAAGTGAATTGCAGTCTGTGTTCAGGGTCCTAATTTATGTATTAAACTCCAGGATATTAATTTTCTAGAAATGCCAGAAGTTAGAGCCGTGACTTGTTTGCTTCATTTCATACCAGCTCCTACGATTAACCATTAAATATAGCAATGAGAGGCATTCCTGCTCCAAGGGGGGTACACTGTGGCTGGAGTGGACGTTCTCTTTTAAGGCTGTTTGCTGGAGAGGACAATGCAAAAGCAGTTTGGTTATTGTCAGCTCTGTTTTCCAATTGTCTGTCTTCTCGTGTTTTGGTTCTGGAATCACGGTACCTATTCCATGGTGCCCAGTCGGGGGAGTGTGGCCGTGTCCTGCTTGGAGTGGTTGATGAGAATGATGTTGAACGTGTGAACCTTGGGAGATCAAGGCCCTGGAGAAGGACGTGGTGCCTCTTGGCCTGTAAGTGCGGTTGCCTGGAGAACTATCACTGAAATAGTGCAGCTCGATGAATTGGCTTTGAGGAAAGCTGGAGACAGGAGAAGCAGCACATGAAATACGGGAATGACTTTACGTTGCAGGATGATGAGGTCTTTTCCAACAAAACTGAGCCAGATTGAAAGCTCTTTTGCTGTAGGTGAGGCGTGCTGGGGGAAGAATAACTTCCCTGTTGATTGCTTTGTGAGAGAAGAATATTTAACTTTTTTTGATCTGTCGGTGCATTTTTGTCAGCCTTTGGATACACTAGGGTAATTTTATTCAGAGGAACCTTTTGAAGTTATTGCTGTGCTATCAGAAGAAAGCAGGATGTGCTTTGCTGAAGAAGCAATATTGAATGGGATGGAGCAGAGATTGCTGCAGTGCTTGGGTGCCTTTGCCATGGGCCAGAGGTGCTCGTGGTTGGGGTGTCAGAGGCACTTGTGCCAGGCTGCTGCTTTTGACAGTGCAACTTTCCACTCAAAGGTAGCAACTTACCTTACCTGAGAGCACAGTGACCCATAGACCTGTGTCTCAGAAGCCTGGATGTTCAGGATGAAAAGTTGGGAAACCACCATCAGAGAAGTGAAGTCCTGTCATGCTGTGGTATCTCCACAGGTTTCTGATTAGTGTAAATAGAATCCATAAGGATATAGTCAACCTGTTGAGTAAAAGTACAGGTCTGAGTAAGGGGTTCTCTCTGCCTATACCCTTGTCAATTGGAAGATGGAGCAACTTGAGCCAACCTGGATCAGTTCTGCCTTAGCAGAGAAGGTCTGTCTTGGCATTCTTCTGCCCAAACTCATTTATTCTCTGGCTTTGAGGAGGTATTGACTTGCAGGGCATGATGTACAATGTTACCTTTGCAAGCATTTCTGGGAGGGAGAGATTAAGAGTTTTAAGGCTGCAGACAGAGAAGGTACTACTTTGAAATTATGAGTTGCAGCTCTCAAGTATTCTTACCCTTACAGGAAGCAGCCACAGGAACTTTGGGCAAAGCTAGCTATTACTTATACACTTATTATTATATATATATTATATATATTACTTATACAGGTTATTTCACTAGTCTTTAGTTTCTTATAGTGCCATGGGTTAAGCAATATAAGCATTCTTAAAAATAGGATAATAACGACAATTGCAGGGGTTGGGAGATATATTTTGGAGGACTGCACTTATGTCTTAAAGGACTTTAAAAAAAAATGTTCTTTAATTTTGTGCTGGGTTTTTGCGCCTGTGGTCTTTTAGTAAGGTGTATTTGGTTTTGAATATGCCTTTGAGGACTGTTGAGCAGTGAGAGAGTATCATCAAATCACTTAAGGGGTTGATATGGGTTTTTTTGTGGATTATCTGGATGTGGCTGCAATAACAGTGGTTTTTTTCCTCTGGCAAATCAGTGCTGTACACTGCCACACAATGCCTGCACACTTAAACTTTATTGCAAATTTAAATTACTTACATTATTTTGTTGGACAGTAATTCCCTGAAGCATTATAAACCAAATCATTAATTACTGTTTCTAATGTGCACGATCCATTGGAAAACATTAAACAACACTCACGGTTCCCTTTATTGTTATTGCTCTTTCAATCCCTGAGGCAGCAGATCAGATGGAAACTCCTGGGCAATCTCATCCTGACATTTTGTGCTTCTGACAGAGATGGCTATGGGCTGCAGATGTTCATGGGACCATATGGTCTCTGCATATTGTCTTCTGGAATTATTATGAAATATACTGTTTTAGAGGGGAGAGATAATCTGATCATAAATATTAATCAGTGCAGCTGTAGTTTGAATGGCTATAAAAGTGTCATAATGGAATTCTAGACTTTTCCTGTTTTCAGTCACTGGTGTTTTTTTTCCATACTACTTTACAAGTAAAAACCTATTTTCTAAATAGCTCTTTGGTAACCCTACGTTTTGTCTGGAAACAAGCTGAGTATTTTCTTGACAGAAACATCTGAACTAAGCTGTGTTGTACAAGCAAAATACACTTCTTATGAGAAGATCTAAACCAGTGGCTCCCCCCAGCAAAAAACCTGTTGCTGTGTTTTTCTCCAAGCGCTAATTAGCACAGCTCTGGAGCTGGAAATTCTGCTTTTCTGTCTGAGTCTCAGTAGCACTAGGGCATCAATGAAAGCCCTAGCACAGTCTCACAATTGAGCCTGTGTGGAAGGTCTTGTTGAATTCGACTCTTTATGACCTCTATTTTTTTCCTGCAGGTAAGTATATATCCAGTGCCTCAAGGAGATTTGTTTGAACAAAGCTAGTTATTACTGGGTCTCTTAGAGTGGCTTTGAAATGCTTGCTGATGTGCTGCTTTCTTCCTAAGGCCCCTTGATGTCAAATGTGAGCATGTACTGAAGTACCACTTTCACAGGCTGCACAATTAAATGCTTCCTGCATCCCTTTATCGTAGCCTCTATTTTCTCGGGCACTGGCTCGCTTGGAGATTGTCTGCTTCGTGTCTGAGCCCGTTTCTTGTGTCCCTGAGATGCAAGAGGTAAACTGGCACTGTGTATCCCACTTGGACTTAGTGCATTTGGTAGAGGTTGATTGTCTACAGAATTCCTGTCTCCCTTTGGTTTTGTTGGGGTGAGCTTCTGGCCCATTGTGTTGTAATTACGCTACGTGACGGCAGAGTGTTTGATTGCTGTCTTATACTGAGGGTGGTAGGAGCACTTAGGAGGGCCTCATGCCACCACACGTGTGTTTTCGTAGAAGGTGCCCTTAAGTGGTTTTTCTTTTTTCTTCTGGCTTTTTTCTTTATTGCTTTTGAAAGGGTGAGGGTATGGCAGTACCCTGTGTACTCTGGGCGCTCTTGCTGTGAGGTGATTAGGAGAGACTTTAATACTGTGTCCTTGAAGGACTTCCTGGGCTTTCTTAACCCATAAAAGTGAGCATCAATAACTTGTACAGGAGATTCTTCAGGAACATTTTTGAACTGTATGGCAAAGACCCTGGATTAAACTGGGTGAGTTAAGACCACCAGGAGCAGGGCTAAACCTGGGCAGGGCCCGTGTGCCTGGGTACAGGAACACTGGCCCAAAGTTTTCCAAGTACTGCTTTAAATCACTTCTTTGCCAAAGCGAAACAAGAAGGGTGTGTATCTAAGAATCTAGGAGCTTTGTAATTGATGCTGTTAAGAAAGTCTGAAGGCATTTTGAATTACATCTAAAACTTTACCACAGGATAAGCAAATGAGCAGAACCAAGCTGTTCTCTGAGAGGAGCCCAAGTGAATCCCAGTTTCCCCATTGCAGCACTATTAATTTCACACTGCCTGCAAGTCAAATGCAGCAATAGCAGTGTAATGGGGTGGAAAGCCTGGTCCATGGAGCACCCTTAGTGCAATGGGGATAGCTTCCCCTTGATCTTGGATAGAATAGATTGCACTGATTTTACCAGTGTAAAGCTAGCGACAATTTGCACGTTTAGTTATTAGACTTAGGGATGAGTCTTTGTATGAGTCAGAATTGCAGTGCACGACCGATGGACCAACCACCTGAGGCATCAGGAAACTCTATTTTAGCTTTGTATGAGTTTGTATGAGTCAGAATTGCAGCACACAACTGATGGACCAACCATCTGAGGCATCAGGAAACTATATTTTACCTTTACCAAAACGCAGATATATTTATCACATCCTTTCTTGGGAAAATGTAGTTCAATTTCCCAGGATTCACCAAAGCTGCTGAATACAGGTCAACAGTTAGCTCAGCTTCAGTGAAATACGAGCCTCACACTGCAGTTCTTTACAGCTTTCCTCCTTGTTATTTACAGCCTTTCATCTTGGCCCCATCCTTTCTCTGTAAATGCTAATAAGGCGATAATTGATGTAGTGCTGCCCAGGCCGAAGTACTGACCTCGGTTTTACTGTTGATTAGCAAAGAAAGGTAAAGTGTGTGTATGAATATGCTGAATATTTCAAGTCTCTTCAATTCCTGCATTCTCTTATATTAACATTTTTATCATGTGGGGAGCTGTGAAACATCAGGTATTAGATTCTCTGCTGTAAGGTTACACTGAGACACTGTCAGAATATTGAATATGTGCAGCCTTCATCCCAGGCGGGCCCTGGCTTCCTATTTGGGCAAATATTTGTGTATGAAAAAAACTTAGCAATCTCTTGGAGTCTTCTAATTTGCCTTTTGGAATAATTAAACATGTAAAACGTAAGCAAATCCCCTCTCTTACCCAAACCCCTATACTTAATTTTAGCACTGAGAGTGAATTTGGTAGGTACAGAGAGTTTTCTGGTAATGAAAGATTTTAAAACATGACTTAAAAGTGTGATATAGAATATTGAAATGCTAAATATTTGATGGATATACAGAGCCCAAACTCCTTCCCTGTTCCAACTCCACTGCTTAAACTGGAAAAGGCCCCCTCTGTGATAAGTAAACTGTTAGAGGGTGAGGTTGGCAGAGGACCACTGGTTCACTGCAAATAAAAACTTCCCAAAGGACTTTTTTTACTTCTCTGGGGAATTTTCTAGCAGTCTCCAAGCTGCTCATTGGAGAGGAATTTATTGGAAACTTTAAGACAGAGTACTTATTTCGAGGGTGTCCCAATGCCAGGAGTGCAGGTTTCCGTAATGAAAATCCTGCGGGTTCTGGTCCTCGTGGCAGTTCTAGAGAAGACTGGTTCTATCAGCTCAGCTGCTGAACTCTGATGGTTGAGCAGAGTCAGAAATAAACAGAGCTCTGATCCAAAATTGAGCTGTTAGCTGGAATTGTCAGTTTTCAACTGGTGTTCCCACAAGTATGTTCTGGAATAAATTAAATTTATGCATAAACAAGTCGTATTTGGGGTTGGATGAGGGAAAAGAGTAGGGGATAAAACTAAAATAATCTTTTTTCTTTAATCCCACAGACTTGTTCCACTGTTAAATATTTTTTGGAGGCCAGCACTGAGGAGTGGTGTCATATATACAAGCAAACTGGTGTTCTGAAGAGTGATGAGTGAGAGAGGAACATGGACAAGAACGCAGAAATCAGCAACTGAATCTACTTTTTTAGACCTTGTAAGTTCCCCATGGTGGGCTGTCTAAGCTGTGTCGGCATGGTGATGAGTGTAGATTCTCCATAAGCACCTGGGGATTGCTTTTGAACTGGAGAAGTAGAGGCTTGTAGCGTGGTAAAGTTGGGGAATGCACTCTGGTCCTTTCTTTCCTTTCTTTCCTTTCTTTCCTTTCTTTCCTTTCTTTCCTTTCTTTCCTTTCTTTCCTTTCTTTCCTTTCTTTCCTTTCTTTCCTTTCTTTCCTTTCTTCCCTTTCTTCCCTTTCTTCCCTTTCTTCCCTTTCTTCCCTTTCTTCCCTGTCTTCCCTTTCTTCCCTTTCTTCCCTTTCTTCCCTTTCTTCCCTTTCTTCCCTTTCTTCCCTTTCTTCCCTTTCTTCCCTTTCTTCCCTTCCTTCCCTTCCTTCCCTTTCTTCCCTTCCTTCCCTTTCTTCCCTTCCTTCCCTCTCAGATATGTACATTTTACTGAAAATATTGTAGTAGAAATACCTTCAGGAACTTGGTGGTGTGATCTGTTTTTCACTACAAATCAGGGTGTGATTTCATAACTGGGGCCATCGACTTTTTCTTGGTAAGTAACTCAAAAGTAAATGGACCTGAGATTGCCTGGGGAAGCAAATGCAGTGGGAGGACAAAGGCAGGGATCACGGAAAGGGAAACCAAGCAGAGAATCCAAGTGCAATAAAGGATTTCCCAGAGAGTCCTCTGCACCATCCTGAGCTTTTATGTCTAATGATGTTGGACTACATTTGAGGGAATGATTTGAGTTTGCATTCAACTCTTTACAAACCTTGGGGGTGGGAAGGGAAGGAGATACCAAGATTATGCAATGTTTTCTTACCCCTTGACTTCATCATTTTCTAGAGTGGAGTGAGCTAAAGCACAAAAAGGGGGTAAATGAGTGCATCAGATTTGCAAAGGGAACTCCACGTAGGAGCTGAAGGCATCTCCCTGTGTGACAGAGTACCTCCAGTGACATCTTGCTTGTTGTCTCTGGTCATGAAGGTGATTGTGAGGAATGAAAATGGCAGTTCAGTTGGATGGGTCCAGTGTAACCGGGTTATTCCTTTAAACTCAGAATGCGTTCGGCCCTTCCTGCAGTGTGAGATTGAACAGGCGTCCACAGGCTTGAAGGAAAACTGGGATCCATGACAAACTAGTAGGCTTTGGAGCAGAGCTGGTTGTGTTGAAATAGTAAGATCCAAGACCATGTTGTGAGAAGAGTGATGCAAGTAGTGCATACCACCCAACATCTCACACGCTGATATAACTGTGGCTGAAAAAGGCTGGATGTGAGCCAGTACTGGTGCTGGAGAGCTGAGGGACGTAACAAGAAAAATGCCTCCTCTTTTTAGTCTGCAACTGGTCGTAGTAATTGGCCTAATAATGTCATCCTACAGTTATTTATATGCAGCAGTACTGGGATCGATTTCTTTCATTTCTGTACTGTGGAGACAAAGATAGGAGAGAAACCATATGCATTTTGATGGATGCCATATGATTCCGGTTCTCATCCTCCAAATTCCTCCCATTCTCCTCATGTTTTATAGGGAGCAAAAAATAAGAACAGATGTAACTCTTTTCCTAGTTTTACATTTTGAGGTTTAAGCCTCCTAATGTTCCATCTGCTTGTTACCACAAACTGTGGGAGCGGTGCATGTTCTTGACGCTGTCTAGCGTGCTCTAAAAAGAGGGAGCATTTAGGAAATATTAATAATGGAAAAATATAGAGGACAAAGAAAATATTCTTCCCCTCCAAATCCCAAGCCTAGGTCTTTGGATATATCTGTATCTGAGCAGGGGGGTGTCCCACTGCTGCGCACGCTTTTAATGAAAGGCACCTCTGTCAAGAAGAGGATAAAAAGACTGACTATTGACCCAACTTGAGGAAGGTGGGCTTTGTGGGCTTGCCCAGGCTGGGTAATCAAAATGTTCATGGCATCACACATTCTGAACATGTATCCTAAATACTTGGTGCTATTTTTTAATCTGTTTTTCTGTAAGAAGTAGTTAATATAGGGCTACGTGTGTGGAAGCTCCAATCTCTGAGTTAAAATTAAGGAACTACTGGGTGTGAGAACTACCTTTGCATGAGAATTTGGGGCTTTTTTTTTCTTTCATCTCCTTGCATGATTTGGTTTATTCTCTAACCTTTCTCACCATATCTGTTGGGGAAGAAATAGCTGAAATGAGAGACTAGCAGGAGGAGGGGCACCATCTCATTCTTCTGTACCAGGAAAAGAGCATTTTGACACACAAACCACCTTTTGGTGCAGGCTTTGTTGTGGAAGGTCCTGCCAGTCACTGACCTCAAGCAGCCTGGTCAAAGGGCCTAAGCCAAATTTCATCAATCCCTCTTCATCTGTTTTGGATCACACCCTCTGCAGACAAAGCAGATCTATTGGAGGTTGTTATTTACTGTTTGGCCAAATAATTGATGTGACAAGTTCACAGCAAAAAGCTGGTATTTCAGCTGAGCTTGGGCTTTTGGATTCAGACCTCTTAATTTTGATTTGATCACAGGACTGTTCTCCTTGAGCCACTGACTGTGGTGTTGCATCCCAACAGGAAAAGACATCTGGGGGCGTTCTGGCACTGCCAGTTGTAGATCAGCCAAACAAAAAGATGATTATATATCTTTCTAATACTCAGTTATCAGCCTTTCTGGATGTTCCCATTTTGCACGCGTTTTCAGTGATCAGAGATGATATGATAGTTTGCACCCTTCCAAAAATACCTTCAGCTTAGTCATTTTATTATAAATGCTAATAATTATAATTATCTTCTGCACTTGGAAAATATCTCTAATTGATAGCAGTAACACGGAAGCGTCAGGAATTTTTATAGGTGAGGATCTGCTGAGCTCCATATGGGTGTTAAATATATATCTAAAAAAAGCCCTACTTGATGACCTACTTGCTAATATTTGGTTTTTTAAATATTATACTGGATGGCTAGCTCTACCTGTAAGTAGGCAAAACTGGATTGCTGATGGTTTTGAAATGTGTGATTTATAGATTGGTGAAGGAAAATGACAGTTTTTAATATTTTTGGAGGAAAAAAATTGCTTGTCATTGAATACCACTGTATGATAAATGAGGAGAATTGGTTTTCTTTAACCATTTTAATATGTGTAATATATATAAATGGCTAAAGAAAATATATTGTATAAAATAATACGATATATATTAATATAATATATATAGTAAAATCTAGTCTATATAACACACATTATATTTTAAAAATATATATATATAAATTAAGGTGTAGTATTTTTTCAAAAGAGAAATACTCTGTGAGCAGAGGAGAGCAAATGGAGTGTTCTGGCTGGTTCCAGCTGGTGGGAGCCAGCAGGCTCAGCCCTGCTTCGTGGTGCCCTGGAGTACAGGAGGAGCTCTGGCTGTAGCCAAGTGGGCTTTGGCCAAGGCCCTCTGGGGCCCGTCGCCTGCTGGGGCTTTTCCTTTTTGGCTTGCTATGAAGAGAGCTATAGCATGTTAGGCAGAACTGCAGTGTTTTCACCGCATGCTGGGTCTGATCCAGAGCCCGGGGAAATCACTGGCAGCAGCAGCCGAGCTCCTCCGGGACAGTGCCCACCCCAGCAGTGGGGTTCGGCGTCCAGCCTCCCCCCTGGCTGGCTGCCCAGTGACGTGAAAGGGAGTTTTGTCCACGTTAGGACGGGCGAGCACTGGGGTGCTTCAGCCTGAGCACGTTCCGTGGACTTGTTGAAGTCACTCCGTATTGGCAGCCTGATGGTCGTTTTACGTTATTCCAAACCACTAATCCTGAGTAGGGAAGAGCTGTAAGAACATAATGAGTAGGAGAACACTGGCAACACCAATGAATTTTAACTGCTCAGCCTTAGGAGTTTCTTCTTAGCATTTTCCTATCACTATCTTAGTCCAAAAAAACCCAACTACCAGGTGACCATTCCTTTGTTGAGGCAGAGCCACAGGCACGATGGAATGAATACCTAAACCACAGCAAGGGGACTGCCTGGAGTGACCCAGTCAGGTACAGCCCATTCCAGAGTCAAGGGGTCAGTGAAAAACAGTAGCTCGTCGTGCTGCCGGCGAGGGTTCCAGAGAAATATTGGTGCCCACCCAGACCTGTGACTGCAGGAACCTGGGTGGATTGCAATGTTTTCCTCCTTTTTGTTGTCGTGCTTACCTGAAATGGTAAATTGGCAGCGGCTGCTGTTTACACGGAGGAGCTGAACTGGTACAAGGGAAAAGTTTAGTGTGGGAAGACTTTCCTTAAGTGGGTGCCTGGGAAGCGTTTGTTCAACTTATGGGACAGGGACAACTATCACATCTCAGCATTATAAGAATGCAGAACCACTTCAGGGATTAAAAAGGCAGATCCTCAAATACATACCCAAATTGTGAGAGATTTGAGAGCTTGTCTGTGGAAAAGATGTAGACCACCTAGTATGGATAATTTTCAGAAGACTTAGTTGTTTCAGTAAGGACGCTGAGGATATGAACATTTGTCTGAGACTTCTTCTTAATCTGTAGCATTTGCTGCAAATCAGCTTTTTCCAAATGTTTTAAGAATGTGCTTCTTGGTAAGCTTTGTTGGTATACCACCCACAGGTTAATAAGCTTTGCAGAGCTGTAGGGAGGTGGAAGATCTCTACAATCTGTTTTCATTTGCCAAGCTCTAGATGATGGAAGTTATTGTCAAAGTGGCAAGTTGGGTGAGTGAGTTCATTAAGAGTTGAATTTTCAGTGGAAGCCAAAGGGGGCTTAGAGTTGTAGCAATCAGAAGCTCTTTTTTTTGTAAATTCCACATCAGTAGGTAAAAGTTTCAGAAGCTCAAAGCTACCATACACCTGGCTTATTTCTAAAACCTTTTCATGTTAAATGAGATCTGTAAAATTCCCAGTTCAGTAAAATATTTCAGTGCATACTGAAGTCAATCCTGTTAAATCCAGCAATTAAACCAATGCCAGCGAGTCTTGAGCGTACACTTAAAGCTAAAACATGTGCTTCTTTGTGGTATAAGCATTTCATTCTTTTATACTTTTAGTTGGACTCAAGAACAGAGCTATGGTTCAGATTATTTGGTCAAACAGGCTTGGTCTTATCTGTATGCTGTTCTAGAGCCTTCAGGAAACTGACCACCCTCCCAGAAGAGACCCTGTGTGCCCTTGGTGTAAATTCCACCTTGTAGTAGATGCTGCATGAAAGTGCTGTAGAAATGAGTAAACCGCATCTAAGCTTCTCTTTCAGAATAGATGCTGAAAGTAGAAGGCCACAAAACTGGGTCTGAGAAGAAATGGAGGGCTTTAGTGGTGCTCATGAGTGTCCCATGAGCGGGCTTGTTGAAGTTACTAAAGTGCTAAACGGGTAGGCAATAATAGTGATACCACAATAATTCTAATCAATGTTAGGGGCCCCATCTGTTTGCCAATAAAATGAATGCCTATAACTGAAATGACACCTGTAACTTACAAATCCAGCCAGAAGGGCAAGTTTGGCCCAGCCCAGTGGTGCTCTGGAGTCTTCCTCAACACGTGGCCAGCTGGAATTGAAGGATCCCTCTCCGTTCTCAGAAGGTAGTACTCCAGGGTACTGCCCTTCAAGCCTGACTTTTAGTTTGTGGTACAAAAGTGAGAACACAAATGAAAGCTGCTGGAATGCTCACTCCTCCTCAATTATTTCCTAGGCCTGATTTTTAAAAATGTGTGTTTCAATTTATCTGTGTTCCCTCAAGTAAATGCTGCTTCCAGCCTTCTCAGCTTGTGTGTTCTGGACTTTGTGGTACGTCCCCGAGCAGCTTCTGTTTGGTGGCAACAAGGTCCTTCTTTACCCACCTTGTCTGCTTTCAGAGGTTTTGTCTGAGTCTCTGGTAGCTGGCATGGAAACCTCTGATGGTTTTGAATATTTTAATGTGTTACCAAGTACAATAAATGATAGAAATCTCACCTGAAGAGGGGGGAGTGAAGGATGAACCCATAAAGCCAGCCTCTTCATCTTCTAAACTGATTTTATTACAGCTGTAATAGGAGCAATTTCAGTTAAAAGGCTCTTGTCAGACAACAGTTACTGTAGATTACAACCGTGTAAGAACAGCCTTGGTCAAAGACAAATCAGGAATTGCTCTAAAAAGATGATCACTTGCTCAAAGCTCCTTTCCACTTAAAATGACCAGATTTTAGTCTAATGAGCAATAAAGAGAATTAAGTAAGTCAATCATGGGCGGTGCAACTCTATTAACTGGTGTTCTTGATGGAGCAAAAAGCTTTTCTGGAGGGTTTGTGGAAATGCATGTCACTGCCTGCATTTCAAAATCAGGCACCTCTTAAGAAAGAAACTCTCCCATTACCCTCCCATACCCCACCTTGGCTGAACTGGCATTTTGTATGAAACATCATTGGTCCATAATGCACAGTCTCTCTTGTTGTGGTCCAACTGGAATGATTCACTCGTGTAAAGCATGTTGGGGATAATATGGAGCTTAGTGTGCAACACGAGCTCAGCAACCAGATGTTATTGCACAAAAATGAGATCTGAAGGGGTTTTGTCAAATGTGTCCTGCTGCCTTCAGAGTGGAGGTTGGGGAATGGAGGCTGCCCTTGGAATACTGACATTTCTTAGCAGGGTTACACAACTATTCAGCTAGTCTTCTTGAGGAAGTTCTCTGCCTGGTTAACTAGCAGCAGTTAGTGTTGCCCTGTTGTTCTGTCTCTCTTGTTTGACTGGTCTGTCCAGCAAGGTGTCTGTCTGCCTGCAGTCTGTCCTACATGATTCGGAGTGACCGCACTTGGGTAACAGAGGAGATGTGTTTTCAGAACAACAATATAGCAAGGAATCTCCCTGTATTCCATCCCTAAATTTTCCCAAACAAGGGACCCATCCCTATTTTCCAGCTTTTCCATTTTCAGATCTTTTCTCCTCATTTTCTGAAAACTTGGATTGCTCCTCTATCTCCAGGTTCCCCTGCATCTTTGAATTGCACAATCTCAAATTGCTGAGCCCCAGGCCCCCCCTCCTCTCCTGCTGTATTTCCTACTCTCACCCCTGTTCATTCATTCTTACTCTGAATCCCACCAGCATCAGTGTTACCATTTCTTATGCTGGGTATAGTGGTTTCCAGACTTGGCCTGGGAGTCCTATCTGTTCTCTGCACTTTTGGCCATGGCTTCCATACTCACAGTGCTTCTGTCTCCTCTGCCTGCAGTGATTCCTTGCTCCATCCCCCTGGGCAGACTGTGCCAAGCAGTGGGGGATGTGGAGGAGGGTGTGAGTGGTTTGAGGATTTAGCTGTCACTAGGAATGTTGTAGGTGGTTGACTGGATTGTGTGCTGGACCTCAGCCTGGCACGTTACCTGCCATCACCTAACAAGGTGTGCCAGAGCCGCATCAAGGAAGATGAGGGCTATGGTACGCTCCACTGGCAGAACTGCACTTACACAGCTTGAAAGCTGTGTGTATGTCATGGGTCAGAGGATCTCCACCAAATTACACAAATGTTCATTCTACAGACCTCCCCAGGTGACAGATGCTACTGGTGGTAGGATTTTATTGCTGCTTGAAACTTATACACTTAGGTCATCTTCCTCTGACCACTTGGGCACTTGAAGAAATGCAGCCTATTGTACTACTTGCAATTAGTTACTTTCTTTGTTATCCCTGTTTTGCAACGAAGAATAAAGAAAACATGGAATGATTCAAGGGAGCTTTAGCCCTTGTGCAGAACTCTGAAAACGTTTCTTTGGGTAGCTTAGGTGAGGGATTGCAGAGGAGCTCAAAGTTGGGCATCTGCTGGAGCATCACTGAAACGCGATGGGACCTGAGCGCCGAGTTCCCGAAGAGGCTCTGAAACTGAGGACTGTGGAACTGATGAATGGCCATGTGATACAACCAGACTGATACAGAGGATTTGCTTTAGCTCTGAGGAGACAGCAACTGAAGTGGGTGAGAGATTTAAGTACTGCTCATAATATACTGTCTGTCTTGAGGCACTCCTTAAAAATGGACATAATGGACATACATGCTCCTTGGCCTTGTAGACTCACGATGGCCACGAGCTTTAGGAAATGATTTCTGAATGTCACGTTTGGCAACTTCTTTCTGCAGTGCTGGGGCTCAAATTATCAGTCAGGGATGAAGTCCAATTGCCTGAACAGTTGAAAGTGCTTTAAAACAACTTTAAAAATGTATAAATACAATTTTCTGACATTTGGGCTTAAATAAGAGCTCCCTTGCATGACAAGTTTCATTCTGGAGAGAATTTTTACTTCTGAGTTATAAACCCCTGGAGTAGTGGTTTCTAATAAAGATGCTGACAGACCCTTAATGACAGCAGCACGAATGGTGCTGGTGCAATAAAGAGAGAAAGGAAATCATCAGACTTGCTTTTTTAATGTTTTTTTTTTGTACAGTAGACCTTTGAGAGGGGATCCAGGGCTGATGATGGGCACAGGGAACTGCTGAGAGTTATAAAATTGTTGACAAATACACGGTCTTTTTACAGAATACCAAAAAAATGTGAAATACTTTCATTTGGCAATTCAAGAGTTGCCGATGACAAAGGAGCCAGTGAACATTAAGTCTTTAAATTATTTATTATGAGCACCACATCTCACAAAAAAAAAGCATAAGCAATATTAGAAAGCATCTGAGTGGAAAAACTGATTATTTTGTTATTTGGGGCCTGCATTGCATGACATTTTTCATGTTAGTTATCTGTAGCTCTACACGCTGTTGTTGGAAACTATTTTTCCTACATTGAAAAGTCGTTTATAGAGCAAGATACTAATCTTATGGAAATGAGTGGAAATGGCATTCCTCAAGCTTGGGGAGATATGTCAAAGCTATTTTGATCCCATTCAGACTTGCTGGGTTTAGTACTGCCCCGTGTCTGCCAAGATCTGCAAGGAGAGGCCAGTGCCAGTTGCAGGGGAGGCAGGGAGGTAGTGGCGAGCGCTCGGGGGTGCTGCCCTCCCACCGAGAGAGGTTCCACCTGGGAACTGCCTTGTAGCTCTGGCTGGCTTTTCTACTGTCCCTTTGTGTTTGCTGGCTGCAGGTTAAGGCAAGGAGAGAGTTTGGGATCTGGTGCTTCTCAGGAACTTTCCATATAATTCACACCCGGACATAAGCGTGACCCAGGGGAAGGGCTGGTGAGAAGCCATCCCCTCCAAGCTGCCTGCTCAGTGTCTCTGGGCTCTCTAGCAACTTTCTTTCATGAGGGGGTTGGCTGTAGGTAGCTGTGGCTGCACGGTGTGCATAGCAGCTGTGGGGCTGGAGGGACTGCCTTTCAAAGGGGCAGTCAAGGGGGTATGTGATGAAGATGAGAGAAGTGCTGTGGTCGCACACTTGCACAGACAGGCAGTTGCCTGGGGTGTGGGTGCAAGGAAGTCCCAGTGGTATCTCAGCTGGCACACAGGAGCATGAGAAGGCACTGGCTGCGGTAGCAGTTAAATCCTGGGGGCAGGCTGCTGGCTGTGGGGCTGGTTTTTTGTACCCTTAAAACTAGCTACAGAACTCAAATGTGATTCTGTGATGTGTTTCTTAAAGCCCATCACAAATAGTGAATAGGTTTGCTTGGACCTTGCTTTCTGGAAAATTGATAGGAGGCAAAACAGCGGTTCAGCTGTTGAAATGACACCCTCAAGACAAGCTTGGGAAACGAACCTCTCGCTCTTTCTAGAGATGTAGCTGTTCAGTGATGCTGTAAATATGCCCATCCTTGTCTTAAATTAGGGCACAGCATCTTTTTGGGTGCTTATTTTTGAACACTTCAAAATCAACCTGACATAACACTTCTACAGATTATATTGTTCTTTCTTTCCAGTTTACCATTCATCCTGGGTACCTGAATCAGAGATGCGATCTAGCCAGACCTGTTCTTTCTCTCTGCTTAGGCAAGAGTGTGTGTCTGAACAACATAGAATCTTACAAGCATTTAACATGAACATTTGTTTTCTTTTGTGACTAGTTCTACTCTTAAAGGACTTCTGGCACTATTCACTGTTTTCCTTAGGTATTTTTTGCATGCTGCAGCACTAAGTAATGCATTCAGGCAGGTAATGACCTATTGTACTGCTACAGCTTCTAATAAATACCCCAAATCCAACACTCTTGGTTTGGAGGTCCTGCTCCTGATGATAATCCCCTCTCTGACTTCAGGTTCCCTGTCCTCAGGGCAGCAGCAGCAGAACAAGTAACCCTGGTGGGAATTGTTGAGCCAAGCACTCGGTGGAGGTTGGCTTTCTGTTGGTTTCCAGCCAGGTCGGTAGCTGAAAGGCATTATTAATGTTCAGAGTAGATGGTTTCCTGCAATGAAAATAAAGAGCAGGGTTTTTTTTAATGTGCAAGATCAACCTTATTTTAATTACAACAGCTCTGGCTGCCAATGTGATTTAAATATAATTACTTTTAGTTTAAATATTCTCTCTGGGTATACCAGGTCCATTCCCTTCTCTGTCCAACTCCATTGCATGCCTTAGATCTAATGTACCACAGAACTTATGGGAGTGTTGATTCTAAATGAGTGAGCTGTGAGTCAGAGCCCACAGTAAGCTGGGAAACCGGGCAGAGCTGAGCCCAAATGTTGGCTGAGGTGGAGGATCTGTGATCTGGGCCTAGAATGCAGAGGAGCAGTCTATCCAAATATACAGGAGCAGAGATTAACACAGTTTGAACCTTCTTGTATGTGATATACATCCGAATTTAAGGTCTGCTGTTGAACACAATTTAGTTATAGATTTATTTGCTGTATTAACTCTGAATAATTTCCTAGGTAGGAGAGAAAATAAGGCTTTGAAAATCAAAGCCAGATATCTCTCAAAGGTCCTGGGTACTGTTTCCTGATCCTCGGTAAAGTGTTCCCCTTCTCCAGTATCTTCAGGCCCATAGGTTTCCATCCACCATAGTGGTTTGGGTGTGTGGGGATTACATTGTATGTTTTCCTGCAGCCCATGCTCATTTGGCTCCACGAATAATTTTACCAACATGTCTGGTATCAGTACTGGCTCTCTATATAATAATCTTGTAATTATATCTTGTAATATAATAATCTTGTTGCCTCTCTGTCTTCTCTAAAGATTGCCAAACTACATTTCTGTTGAGATGCCCCTGAGCTTTATTTCCTCTCAAACGTACACATGTGGCAGCACGACGGGGAGATGGAGTTTGTAACATCCATTTCTTGGCAGCTCAGAGGCAGGAAGCTCACTTGATCCATCATCACCCTGTAACAAAGACATAAAGCCAGAGTAAAAAGAACTGATCAGGAATGTTCGCTCCAAGAATGAAAAGAGTGAATAGAAGAAGAAAAATGTGGTAAGAAGTAGGCTTGGGAGATCTGAACCCACATCCGAGGGCAGGGCTGGTATTTCCCACCTCCGACTCAGCCAGCGGGATGTTCTGCAGATGTTTCAGGCCGAGGATTGGCCTACAGGAGCGTAGGACATTCTGGGCAGTATTATATGCTTGTAACAAGCTTTGCAGACAGTTCAGTCTGAGTCTTGAATCTTGAAAGTATTTACCCTTCTGTGTGGAAGGAGGAAGACCTGAGGGGTATCTCAGCTTCCCATCGAGATGGCCCACACAAGTGCTGATGCCTGACATTCTGAAGGAGACAATTTGGCCTAAATTGTCTTAGCAAACTGCTCCTAAGTCACATGTTTGCAACCTGCTGCAAATCTTGATGCAGGAACATTCCCCCTTCAAAAGTTCATTAGTGGTAGAACTCTGTGTAGAAACTCCCACCCCATCAAGTCATACCAAGTTCCAGAGGTAGGTTACTCCATCTTATGCCCAGCTTGCACCCAAGTAAATGACAAGAAAAGCTGATTTTTTGGCTGAAGCATGGTAGGAACGTAGCTCAGCAAAGTAAAACCATCAGAAAGAGAGAAAGAGCAAAGCTGAAGACACTCTTTACGGTGCCGTTACGTGTGTGCCTTGCAGCGGAGCCTGCAATGGCATGGGCACGCGCAGGCAGCTCCTGAGGCAGGAAGTGGAAGTGATTTTACACAAATGCTTAACCATAGCTTCAGCCCTGAAATCTTACACTTCTGATGCTTTAATTGCAATAATTACAGAGGTGAATTGGGAGGAGAGGGGGGAACCCATCAGCTTTTCATGAGGAGGTACCTGTCACTTTGCTCAGCACATTGTTGTTTCTGAAAGCTCTCCTGTGTGTGGATCTGTCCCCTTCTGTTGCAGGACTTGGATCTACTACGTCGTTGAACTTCATACCAGGTCACCCTCTGAGGTAACAATATGCATTAGAATTTCAAGTTGAGAATGCACAAATGACCTCAAAAAAGTAAGGAATTAATTAAAACTGAAAGTAGATGCTCACCATGTGTTTGCAATTGAGACTGCAAATGTGGAAGGGTATTGCAGGGTCAAATTCTGGTCGGTGATACACCATTGGTTTGTGGGAAGGTAGCAGCTGCCTAATGGGGAGGGAAATTGCCCTGTGGTGGATTGGGGTAATGTGGAAAATGTGGGGTAATTGATATTTTCTGAGGTTTTTGTCCCACAGAGGTTAATCCTGCGGCTCTTTACGCACGTGAGTAGTAGAAGGAGATGGTACCATGTGAATCAAACAGCTTGAAAAATGATTTAATGACCTGCCATGGCCTTGAACCAGTCAGCTAAGTTCAGTTCCCAAAGGTGGTCCTCAGTTCCCTAATTGCTAATAAAGGGCAGGAGGGAACTGTGTCTCTTCCTGACCACTATGGTGATTGCCTGACATCCAACCTTGCAGGATAGATCCCTCCAGTTCTAGCAGTTTCTGAGTATCCAAGGAGTATTTCTAGCAGTTTCCCAAGTATTCAACAGTATCCATCTTTCTCGAAGATGGCATTTAGGGAAAGATGGGAAAGATGACAGCTTTAGGTCTGGATTTTTCTCCCAGTCTCAAAGGCAGTTTATGCCAAGGTTAAAGTCATCTTATCTGGCTTTCAACCTGCGTGGAAGTTGTAACCTACACTCAGTGAATTTTACATTTATGACATTAAATTTCATCTGCTGTTTTACAGCCCAGTCAAATCTGCTGTGCAGTGCTGTTCCACACTTGTTCACAGTTATCCCTTATTTACCACCTCAAGCAACCTAGCATCAGCAAACTGTTGCTCACCTTCTTTTCCAGAATGTTTCCAAAATTTTTGAAGGACCCAGATAAGAGCATGAATCCTTTCAGGGACTCCTAGTGACCCCCCCTGCTTCAAGAAGTGACTGGTTCCTACTCAGTTTTCTGTCTCTTTAATCAATTATTTATCTACATGAGGCCCCTGCTTCTGATTATGCCTCTTGGTTTCCTTGAAAGCTATTGCTAGGGGACCTTGCTGGATGCTTTCAGGAAGTCCAAGTGTACCAGAGGAACATGATTTCCCTTGTTGTCCTGACTTGTTCAGGGAATTTCAGTAGGTTGTGAAGCTTGACTTCCCTTTATGAAGCTCTCTTGGCTTTTTTCCCCAAATGTTACATTTGCTCCTATATAACAAATTGATTTTGTTACGGTACCTTCTATTTATTTGCCTTGGAGAGTCACTGGACTTATTAGTCTGGAGTTCTCCTGGTTTTGGCAGGTATTGTGTTGCCACCTCAAGCACCAGGGTGATTTTGTTCAAGAGGCCACATATCACAACAGAGAGTCTGAGCTATTTTATCCTTTACTTCTTTCAGAACTCCTGCCTAATAGCCTCTTGCCTGATGGTTTTGTAGGTTTTCACTTTGTCTGCCTTTATAGCATCTTTTATGCACAATTCAGTCTCAGAAAGATCTTGAGATACCTTAAAAATGGTTGTGGCCTAGGAACTTCAAATGTTTGCAGCTTCTGTTTTGTGTCTGCCATAGACAGGTAAGCACTAGTGACCCTGGTCGATACTTGCAGGTTTAATATTGGATGCTTCTGCAATTCCCCCAGGAGTTGATGTGATGTGATGTGATGTAATGGAACTGACAATCATCTGAGTAAGCTGCTCCTTTTGACCCAGCTTTGGTCCAGGTCCTATGCACACGCTGCAATCTGCAACCCAAGCACGTGTGCATCTCTCTGCAGGTGTAAGAGGGGCAAGCGCAGAACCTCCTGTGAACAGATGCTCAGAATACACAATTCAGCCTTTGATAACCTCCTCTCACTATTAACCTACGGCAGCTGAGAGCGCATTTTAGTAAAGCTTGGCCATAATTTTAAGTGATTCCAAAACAAAAAACCCCAAATGAAATCACTCTGTGGAGAAGGTACAGACTTGATTTACAGCTCTGGTGCTTTCATAACGGGATATTCCATTGGGGCAAAAAAGATATTGAGTCTCTTTGAATCTTTCATGTGTGAATAGTGTTTAAATAATTGATAAAGCCTGTTCTTTATTGTTGACTTATTATTTTTTCCATGGTTTTGTACCTTACACTGAAGGAAGTGACATTAATCAGAAGTTTGAAGTTGAAGTCATCATCTCTTCCTAAAGGCTCAAGGGAAATGAAAACAGACTGATCATTTCCTAGCAGGAGAGGAAGAATTCCCTGAACACTGTGACATGACAAATTACTGAATCCTGGCCATATGGGGAAGGAGAACATTTCTGGATAGGGATCACCGGTGCACGAAAGAGAAGGATGACAAATTCCTGCCTTGTAATTATCCAAAAAAGGCCTATGGTGAGGCACAATTATTTCATGTTCATAGAAATTTGCACAGGAGAAACTGAATCCTGGAGGGTCTAATATCAGTACCACAGGCAAAAGCAAACATGATGGAGGTTTATATGTAGGCTAATGGAAAGGGTGTGTGGGGGGAAGTATTAAATCAGCACAGGAAGTAAATGTGTTGAATTTAAGCCAGTAAAGCATCTGTTGGATGGCTGGAGGTAGGCACTTCAAGCCTCTTATTTACTCCGTAACGTGGGACAAGTCACTCTCCCTACTGAGATGAAGGTTCCACTCATTCCCCAGCTCTCTACAATATCAGGATGATACCAGAGAATTGTAAGCTTATGATCATACAATATGACCAAAATTCATGCTATCAAAACTGCCTTACAGGATATTGAGGGGTTTCACCGTGGTGTTCTGTGTTTGGAAGGGATGTAACTGTCAGAGTTACAAAGCCCAGCTTTGTTGGGGTGCTTGGGGTGCAGGAGATGAGGAGTGCTGTGTCAGCAGAGCTGGTGTTTGGAGGCAAAATGCATCACATGCTCTGAAGAGAGTAGCAGATTAAAACCAAAACTCTAGGTGCTCAAGAGGAGCATGGAACCCCTTCCCATATTTCATACGTGAGTACTTACATCAGCATTTCACAGGGGGAAAATAAATCACTTTGACAAGAGGCAAATAGCCCTGTACTAAACCCCCTGCTCATGGGATAGCCGAGAGATTTCTTGGTTTTGACCTATTTCAACTCATAAGAGTTTCCTAGTTGTTCAGAACAATGTGGAGGAAGCAAAATTCGGATCAGAGGATGATTAAATGAATTGTTGAATTTATTGATTGGCTTTGGCCTTAGTTACAGACTTTGAAAGGCCAAAGGGCAGGCCTTGTGACCTCGGAATACTTCTGTTCCCTTTCTGTAAAGCAGCTGTAAGACTGCCTGTATATGTTTAGGCTTGATCTCTATGTCTGAAAGCAGAAAGGTAGAAGTTACAGTGCATTAAGGGCATTCTGACCTTCAGGACCTTTTGTGTCTGTGTTGTGTTGCATCAGGGAAGAGATGTTGGCTCAGTATTTTTCCTCTAGGTAGAGACCAGGCTGTTTACTATTAAAAAATGCTAGAGCAATGCTGCAGCCTTGTGTCTGCTCAATCCTCAAGTGCCACTTTTGGGCGGGCGTTCGGTAGCTCTGGAGAAGGATGATATGGTGAGGTATTGCGATGTTCCCTGCGGGCATCCATCAGACTAGTGAAAAAGAGAATGGATTTTGAAGCTGTGCCTGACCAAAACCACTCTGGTGCAGCTATTCCTGTAACAATTCAGTATCACTGGGTTTTGGGGGATTGCATGCACACAGCAGCAAATTGCTGTTTGTATCCTCTGCACAACTACCAAGATAGCTGGGAAGGGTCTCCTCCAATTCCAGATGTTTTTATGGACCCTTTATGTTGACTTGTCAGTCCTGCCTTCTGCACATCTTGAAGAAGTGTATTCTTTACTCCACAAAGCGCATTTTCCTTGGGCTGTTTTGCACAGTGGAGAGGGAAACACATAATGTCAGTCTGAGTGTTCCCACAACAGTTAGCCCAAATTATTTACACACCCCATCTTTCTGACTGCCATTATGAGGGGTGTCCCGGTGTATGGACAGAAGAAGTTTGCTGATTACATTTTAAGCAGAATTACTGTAAAAACACAGGCCAACATAATGGGACACTTCTGAATTGGCTATGAAAATGCCTTCAGTTAAAGGTGCTGGGTTTGCCTTTGGAAGACCTGTATGTACACTTGTATTTGGTCTTGATCTCCTGTGTATGATCTTCCTATAAGGGGTTGGTTTGGGCTTTGTGGCCGTGACACATGTACATTTTTGAAAGGGTGCACAACAAGGTGCAGCTGCAGAGCTGTATTGGACACAGACACACACTGAATCTCCACGTTTACATTGACCCTAGGCAAAAAGGTACACACACTTTGCTTTTCCTGTGCTGTTTGTCTTGTCCTTCTTGGTTCCTTTCAGATCAAAACCAGTGTGGACTGGAATGTGGTTAGATCTTCTAGGTACAGTTGAATTCAGATGCTGATGTAGTTGAGGGAACATTTGTTAAAAGGTATCTGGCAGATCTTGTCCTTCTAATGAAAGAAGGGATTTGAGTTCTCTTAATCCAAGTGATCTTTGTTCTCTGATTCTCATTGTATCTTCTGTTGCATCAGGTTTTCACGGGGAGCCGCTTACTTTCTTGTTTGCCTTCAATTTGTTTGGGATCTGTGTAAATTAATGTCTCCGTGTTCTCCAGTGTATTAAATCTCTGTAATTCCTGCTTGTAGCCAGCTTGCTGGGCACTCATCAACCTCGTGAACAGGCAGTCCCCGAAGTGTGCTGCATCACATGCAGTTCTTTTTGTTTGACACTTGCTCTCATCAGCATTTATAAATCTGATAGGATGGTAATTAAACCCTGGATGCTCTCCAGCTTGGTTTTTGGTGGCTTAATCATACTTTGTGCTTTTTATGAAACTCGGTATTGAGTATCAACAGTCATGCTGATTGCTCACAAGCCGTACAGAGAAGGGATAGCCATTCTCACCTTCAGGCAGTTTGCATGTTCCCTTGTATTCATGAAGAAATTGCATCTCTTAATCCTCTGTGTGTTGATTTTTCTCATGAGCTATTGTGCCGAGGCACACGGAGCAGGATAGAAAATCTCAGGGGGCTCCATTATCTAAACATCTCAAAGGAGACAGTTTGAAGCCATACGATTCTGGAGTTAGAGGGCACATTCTCCCTGGGTGCCCACAAATAGCCTCTCCACCCAGCAGGTAACTTGATTCTATCTGGAATGGGTTTATTCATATGTTTAATGATGTTGGAGAGTTTTGAATACATGTACTTCTCAGTCCTGCCAATAGATCTTGTTCTTCTGCTAATTTTCATATGGACACCAGCAACAGAGGGCAGAAAGCAAAGCTGGCAAGGTTTTCCAGCCCTGCAGATCTGGTTGTGTTCTGGAGCCAGATCCAGCCTTGCCGTGAGCGGGTGTGATTTCCTCAGACATCACTGAGTTTGGCGGCTAATTCTATGTAATGTGAAACGTGCAGGAGGCTGATATAATGCCTCCTACCCTTCTTTCAGGGCTTTGTAAGAACAGTCTTTCCTTTGAGAAGTGGTATAATTAGCCAAACTAGCAAACGGCGAGTTGGCACTGCGAGCGTAGAGCTTGAGAGTGCAAGTGAGCAATTACGGGTTAGCTGCACTGCAGATGAATCAGCCCTTTCTTTTGGTGCTGTGCGTGGTCTGCGCAGAATGAGCTGCTTCTCTTGGGTGAGGATGAGCGAAGGAGCTTAATACTTTTATCTTTGAGGAATTAATTAATGTTTGGCTGGAGCAAGAATCACAAAATCTCCCCTCGGCTTGCCTGGGGCACAGGGCTGAGGAAAGTCACAACCGGCAGGAGTACCAAGAATCTCACTCCAGACACAAAATCACCGCCAGGAACTTTTGCCATAGTGGCATTGTTGGTAAGCTTCCCCTCAAAGCACTGGTCAGAATGGTATGGTTTTCCCTGTGATTGCTTCCCTTTAATCCCGTGCCTGCAGGTCTCTTAAGGTGGTTGGGATTTTTTAGGGAGAGGCGCCCAGAAACATGCCCTTGGTTCTCTTCTCTCCTTCCAGGCGGTGCCATTCGTTACCGTGCGGGTTCTTTTGCGAAATGGCCTGTCCCTCCTGTCCCCCCGCTCCTCCCACTCATCCGTCAGAAGGGCAGCGTATCACTTGTGTATAGCTTAGCTTCTTCCTTTCCAAGTTAAGGAAAACTTCAGGCCAATCTTTTGGGGTTTTCAACTGGGGAAAGCTTTGGGGAAAACAAGAAAACTTCTCACAGCTGTGTCCCCATCCTCTTTATTTTGTTAGTGTCTGAACTGCATATTTCTTAAAGAAAGGCATTTGGCTCTGGATGTTAAAATATTCTTCTTTCTTTTAACAGCAAGTGGGAGGCGGGTTCTGCTCCCAATTTGGCCTCCTTTTCTACAGACGTGTCAGTCAAAGTGAGTTTAGAGGGCTCAGTCCCACCATGACTTAAAGGGAACATGAGTTTAGGAGTGTAGCTCAGCCAGAGGAGGGCAGATGCTGTATGGCTCTGATTCCTACCTGAAACCCTGACTGTTAATATGCTACTTCAGGATATTATATCTCCAGCTCAGTGGGACTTTCTGTTTCTAATGAAGATAATGAATTGTATTACTGAGTTAACTGAAGCAGGGATCTTCTATTTTAGGTGCTCCCAAGGAAGCTGGAGTAGCTGTTGGGCAGCAATGGAGGCGGCAGGAAGCCTGGTTTCTACTCCAGGGCAACTGGCTGTTGACCAGCAGGTGACTCGGTGGGCAGGGCTGGGGATAATGGGCCTGCCCCTCCCCTGCTTTATGGGGTCACCTCCAGAGCAAGCAGGGCACCTTCCCACCACCCATCACGCAGAGGACACAGGCAATGAGCTGAGTCCTGAGCTCAGAGACAAAGAACAAAAGTCATCTATGGAGAAATGCAATTAACAAGGTTTGGGGTTTTTTGAGAATTATTTGGATCCAGCCCTGAATGCAACTTGTCCCAGGTTTCCCATGGTTCTGCTGCGTGATGCCATGCAAAATGCTTCTCTTCCAGTCTCCCTTCTTTTCTTCCCCTCCCCTGAAGAGCTGGAGCAATGTGCCTTCAGTCAATGCTTGCTGGCAAAAGAAGGCAACTGTTACTACAAGAAAATCCTGTAATTGTCCCTCTTTTAGTACTATGGTAATTACTTTGTTAGGTGGTATAAATAAGCTTAAAAGAAGGGGTTGTCCTCAACAATTTAAATCTTGAACAAATCAGCCATCTGGACTCTACAGATAGATACATACATATATATGTTGGAAATGCAGAACCAGAACCTGTCAGTTAACAACTGGTGTTATATACCTCTTATATACCTAGCTTCTGCCAGAAAAGCGTTATCCCCTCAGTCCTGATTCAAACAATGAGTTCTAGCACAGGCGATCTCCTTGCTGAGGCTATAATTATCATTGTGGCCTCTCTTGACCCAAGCAGCTAATAAAAAAGTCAGCGGGGGGGCTGGGGGGGTGGGGTGGTGTTCTTACACTTGTTCCTCTAGAGATGAGAAATTAGTATGTTAAGGGCGACTTACATGCAGTCCCATATATTTATTAAGAATTTACAAGGGCCCAAGAACGCAGCAGGGCTCAAGAAAGCTTACTTTAAAACTGTTGTCTTTGGCTTTTCTTGGGGCCGTGTTAATTCTTGCTTGGTGTCTGGCTTTCTCTCTTCTGGCTTTTCAGGGCACATTTTCCCTTTTCTTTTTTGATGATTTCTGCTGCTGAATGCCTTGTTCCCTGTTCCTTGTTCCTTTGTTCCCCTGACATCCTTGGGAACCTCTCCATGGAATAATTAGTTCTGTTTGTTAGGAGTTTGTAACCCTTTCCTTCCTTTATACTGCCTCTCTTCCCTCCAGGCTATTACATGTATCAGTAGGGTTTATGTCAACCCAGAGAAGTGGTTTTGCTCTGCTTTAGTGCCCGAACCCCAGAGGTACCCCAGGACTTTGCTGTTGGACATTTAACACACAGGCCAATGGGAACCTCACCCTGGATTTTTGTGTAGATGTTGAGGGCGAGAAGATTGAGGATATAAGGAGGTGGGCCTGCTTTTTGGGGAAACTGCTTCCCTGTGTAAGTGGCAGCTCAATTGAAAGCTAGAAATGTTTTACCTCAAAATGTGGAGTTGGCAGTTCTGAGATACAGCTTTTCCTCCCAGACTGGCAGATACCTCCCTCCGAGTCAAGGAATCACAGTGTCTGAATTGTGAGCCTGGGGGTGAGGAAGGATTTGTGGCTGGTGGGTGAAAGAGCTTCTGGTTGTACGGCTGTTGGGCTTGAAGTGGCTTTGGCCACCTGGGAAAGCGACATAAACAAGATGGACTTTGGAAGGAGACTGGTCAGTGACCGTGGGTATTGAAGGATGAGTCAACTTGCAAGAAGGGTTGGTTCACTTATGTCTCAGTCTGAGTCCCCCAGCTGTTCTTCTGAAGCACTGTCTTTTCTTAATAATAGGAGTAGTTCTGGATAATGAGTGCTTCTGAAGATCACACCCTGAATGTCGTCTGCATTTGAGTGTGCTAAAATGGATCTGTGCACCTACCAGACACTGCAGCAAGTGAAGTTCATGACATATAGTAGCAATAGATAGAAGAGTGTTGCTGTGAGCCTGATATTGACATCAGAGGTGGGCTCAAACCCACGCTGTAGTTCCTGTAACTTCTCCCTGTGTATGAAGAACATCTTTCCTCATTGTCACATCAATTTCCTATCACAGAAGCTCACTCCAATGCCAATAATTCTTCAGGAGAGAGCTCACCTGATTTTCTTTCACAAAACTCAGGTGAGAAGTTAGGAGCATCCTTTGAAACTTCTCCTGAGTACCCACCATGATTAAAGGGGCTCCTGTGTTGCACTTGATTTTGCCACAGACAGCAGTGTCATATCCTGTTGGCTTGCTCGTGAGAAGCACTGGTGTGTTGGAGCAGGGGTGAATTTACCCATGGAAGGCCCAGGTGGGCTAGCAGCTCCTCCAGCTGCATGGGATGTGGGACAAGGGAGTACCAGGGGACTGTGTTGTCACAGACCACACCATCCAGACCTGATTTGAGGAAATCACATTCAGTCACTGGAGTTTGGCATTCAGGCTTTTTATTCTGATAATTCACAGCTCTGAGCGGGGATGGTGGTTCTGGACACTCCTTGGTGTTTCCATACAGTGACTCTGCTTAAATATCCCTGTGACAGGAGATAAAAAGAAAACTGCACGTTGCACTGAAGCCTTTCTAACCCTGTCTTTTCTCTTTAGTTTCAGGTACGTTGCTGAGCACAAGATACATCCCAGATCTGAGATATAAAAGAGCAATTTTCCTTTGCTAATGGAATAAGTTATTTTGGTATAAAGTACAAGTAGGAATCGGTGCCTGTTTCCTGTTTGGAGCTAAACAAGGTCAGTTCAACTAAATTACACTGAGTGCAAGCCAGCTCCTGAAAAGTTAAGGAAATCAGAAAATCTGCAGATTCTATTAATGTGAGCTGCTCTAGATGCTTTTGGAATACAGAATCAGCAAGAACAAAAAGAAGTATTTTGGGGAATAAATGTGCTGGTTCAGTGCAAAATCATAAACAGACAAGAACAAGCAGAGATTATTCAGATAATGGTCTCAACTGAGAATAGCTAATCGGGCCAATTAGCTGTTATGATGTAGCTGCCTTATGACTAATTTGAGCAGTCTATGGTGGGTGATGATTATCTTATGGCATTTCTGTGAGCAGAGCAAGCGAAGACCCGGGCTGGGGTTGCGTAGAGGAGAAAACTCTGGTGGGGAAACTCAGCTACAGCACAACAATTTCCAGCTCAGGGTGGCAGCATAGATAGTTCTGGGTCTTGTTTACTCAAAAGGCACGAGGTTGGAGGGTCTTGGTCTAGGGAGGTTTTTTAGGAGTGTTTGGAGGTCACAGAGGAGATGTGGAGGCTGCTTGCTGAGCAGGGCCTTTCAGAAGAGGAGGAGGAGGTGGGAGGCCAGTGAGTTCCCCAGTGATTCTGTGGGTAATTTCTTCCCTTCCCTGATGGAAGCAGTGGAGGAGTGGCTGGATCAGCCACCTCTGATTTGATTTAACTGGGGTTTGAGGCACTGAAGAGTGTAAATAGCATCTTATATCCATATCCCTATAAATAAATCCTGGGTTGAGTGCAGTTTCACTGAGCACTGATCTCCATTAGAATGGGGCTGGAGTAGGAACCTCTTTGAATTACTTTGCCCTTGGTTATTAATTTGAGTTTCAGAAAGGTTGCTGAGAATTTTGAGGTGGAGAAACTCCTTTTTGGAAATGATTGCTAGTGATGGGAGAACAGCAGAGACCACTCGGTCTAAATGCATTAGAAAGTGGGAGGAAGCAAGAGAAAAGACCACCCCCCGAAATTAAAGCTACAAAAGGGAACTTTTCAGGGAAAATAGGCTGGAGTGAAAAGGAAGCCTCATCTTTCTAAAGAGCTTGCTGACATTGAGCAGGATGTTGGTGCGTTGGTTCTGGATGCAGGTGGTGTGTTATTCCAGACTTTCCAAGCAGTTCTGAACTGCTGTTTGCGGAATCTGCTTCAGGCTTCTTGCCTTTTCCTACCAGACTGGTCATTTTCTCCACAGACATTGCAGGCTGCAGTTTAAGGCACTGACTGTAGGAGGGTGAGTATAATCATAATGAACATGATTAAGGAAAAGATGGTCACACAGAAGATGAAGAGGGGAACGTTATGAAAGATGGCTGAAAACAGAGAGGCATTTCCCATAGTTCCTGCTCATTTTCATGTTTAATGGGTTGCTGCTTTATGAATGACAGAGGAGGGCAAAGTCTTGCCACCCGTAACCAGGAAAGAGCCGTTAATAAGGAAGACATATGGCTCAGTGCATGTTGCATCTAATTAAGAAAGGTGGCTGCAATGTAGGTTTTGGACAGAGAAAGGGAAATATCAGAAGCAGTATTACTGCACAGCGAATGGGTAATTACAGCAATGAGGAGTTAGAGAATCCTGTTCAGGAAAGGGTAAGGGAAACACGCTTTAATCGGCGACTTCTGGTAAAACATGTAGATGTGAGCAGGGTGACTTTAGCATTGAATTCAGGAAATGATCAAAGGTATAGCTGGGGAACACTGAACTCCTGTAATGGCCAAAAGGTACCTGCTGTACTGGATTACAGAACGTCTTCTCTAGGAATGTTTTAAGAGGAAACTTCATTTATTCTACCATGGCAAAGAAAAGCACTGGTAGTTTGAGGGATTTCTGAAAATGATGCGATCGCTCTTGGTGAGAAGAATATAGGGGGCAGCCTGCAAAGCGAGGAGGCCATCTCCAGTGTTCTCCTGTGTTCTCCAAGTGCTTAATTTTGTATATGGACAGATTGAAATTGTTTGAAATAGCCTGAGTAGCCTTCGTGGTGGGTAGAGCAAAGGAGTCTTTTGTATTTAGGCTTGGATGCTACTTGGTATCCTGTCAATTGCCATCTTTACCTGTTCATTGTTTAAATTGCCTAATTGCCAGATTTTCATTTATGTAACTTAACTGCCTCTTACTATAAAGAAATTTTAATTTAGCATTAACAGATTATTTAAAGGTTGTTTTTATGTTTGGATCATACTGGTGCTTTAGAATTATTTCAGAGCTAAAAACTTTAGAAAAAACTAACCTTAGGCTGAGGGGAGGCTCCTTATTTCATCCAGGACAAGAACTGCTTCTGCCAATGACGGTTGCATTGAGTCTTTGGCCTGAAATAGTTTGTGTCTGTCAGGAGTTGACCGTGTCAGCCTCTGAGGTGGCAGTAGGTTAAGCTGACCATTAATATCTCCATGAACTATTTGCATGTGTTTGTATTGATTTTTCACTTGCATGTGCACCTTTGGCATTACTGCTAATGTTAACCTGGGTGAGAAAGCACGGGCCTAGAAAGTAAGAAAGTACTATTTCTTCACCTGATTGATGAAAACATAAAATCTTAGCTCTCTTGCCCAGGGAACTGCAAGTATAACCAAGGAGTCTGTTCTTGTCCCATCCCTCTTTTGGTTCGTAACATTTGACTCACTGTTCCAGACCACACGTAGCCACAAGAGCCGTTCAACTGAAACATTCCCCTGGGATTGCTTGTCTCCTGAGAAGTGTCAAGAACCCTGGAGTCTTGCCAAAGCAAGCAAGCCCCATGTGTGAATGTGGAGGCAGAGCAGTTGATAGAGGTTTCCCTGAAAAGAGTCTGTGCCCTTCACACATGCAGATTTAATCTCCTCCCCACCCAGAGTGACTAAAGGCTTTGTGGCATCTGAAATGAAAAAAAGGACGTGAGGATGTTCTGCAGAGGAGCTAAGCTAAATCATTTGCCATGCATTAGTCTCCATCTCAGTTAAGTTTTGCAAGTATAGTCGTCTTCAAAGTAGGAATATTCGCTTGTGTTCCTCTCACGTTCGAAAGCATACAAAAGAAGTGGAATGAGGGAACACCTGGGATGCCTTGAACCATTGGTGACTTCTTTTATTGTCCATGCTTCTGGAGACTGGACTCCTCAGGATGAGTCTCTGACTGATCATAGAATCATAGAATCATTTAGGTTGGAAGAGATCCTTGGGATCATCAAGTCCAACCATCAGCCCTACTCTACAACTTCTCCCCTACACCAGATCCCTCAACACCACATCCAATCTACTCTGAAACACAGTCAGGGAGGGTGACTCCACCTCCCTGGGCAGCTGATTCCACTGACTGACCACTCTCTCTGTGAAAAACTTTTTCCTAATGTCCAGCCTAACCCTACCCTGCTGCAGCTTGCAGCCATTCCCTCTTGTTCTGTCACTAATTGCCCGTGAGAAGAGACCAGCACCAACCTCCCTATAATGCCCTTTCAAGCAGTTGTAGAGAGTGATGAGGTCTCCCCTCAGTCTCCTCTTCCTCAAACTAAACAATCCCAACTCCCTCAATCAATCCTCATAAGCTAAGCCTTATTCTCCAGACCTCTCACCAGCTTTGTTGCCCTCCTCTGTACTCGCTCCAGCACCTGATCCTTGTAGCAAGGGGGGTACTTAGAGACTCCAGGGGTGTAACATCTTTGGTATGTTTAAGATATATTCACAGTGGAAGAACAAAGGAGGTTTTGGGGTTTTCTCAAAGCCAAGTGCATGAAGGGGGTTGGAGTACTTGCCTAAGAGAAGTCTGCATGGAAGGAAACGAAAGAGCAAGCCAGTACTCAAGCAGTGGGAGGTGTATCTGTGTGCTGCACACAGGGCATGGGGATGGGCTGAGCTGCCCTGGGCAAACCCCCGTTCAGTGCAGCACCGTAGTGTTTGAATAACAGAAACAGAAAAGCAGGCATCCAGGTAGAACACTGGGATTTAAAACTTTCTGAAGGTCAGACTCTCTTCACTCATGGCCCAAGAGCCCGTAAGGATGGAAAGCTGATTTGAATGGCTGGGGTTGCTCTGGGTCTGTGCAGACAGCACAGGCTTCTGCTGATGTTGTTCATCCTTGGGCAGCCCGTCCCTGGGGGGTCCAGGGGAAGGAATTAAAGCAAACACAACTTCTGAAGATGCTCTAAACTCTTGGATCTTGGTTTTGCTAAACAAACGTGGTGTTAGCCTCCTCTGCCAGGCCACTTCGCTTGAAAGATCAGGATGATTGGAAATCATCATGGGCTGTGCCCGAGGGGCTCAGGCTGATTTGAATGGCTGGGGTTGCATGGATGCTGTTGCACCTGACATTTGCCTCTGAGGCTGGAAAGCTGCCTGGCAGAACAGGACCTGGGATTCTGGTTGACAAGCAGCCGGACATGAGCCAGCAGTGTGCATCCTGGCTTCTATTAGATCTAGTGTGACCAGCAGAAGATGGGAGGTGATTGTCCCCCCGTACTCAGCACTGGTGAGGCCACACCTTGAGTCTTGTGTCCAGTTCTGGGCACCTCAACACAAGAGAGATCTGGAGGTGCTGGAGCGAGTGCAGAGGAGGGACACGGAGCTGGGGAAGGGCCTGGAAAATAAATCTCACAAAGAACAATTGAAGGAGCTGGGACTGTTTCGTTTGAGGAAGAGGAGACCTCATCACTCTCTACAGCTACTTGAAAGGACATTGTAGAGAGGTTAGTGCTAGTCTTTTCTCAAAGGGAATTAGCAATAGAATGACAGGGAATGGCTTCAAGCTGCAGCAGGGTAGGGTTAGGCTGGACATTAGGAAAGAATTTTTCCCAGCAAGAATGGTCAGTCACTGGAATGGGCTGCCCAGGGAGGTGATGGAGTCCCCATCCCTGACTGCATTTCAGAGTCGATTAGATGTGGTGTTGAGGGATCTGGTGTAGGGGAGAACTTGTAGAGTAGGGCTGATGGTTGGACTCGATGATCCCAAGGGTCTTTTCCAACCAAAACGATTCTGTGACTCTATGGTAGTTCCTCTCAATGTCACCTGATGGCTTTGTGCCCACGTTCTTATACATGTGCAGTTCTATACCTAGAAAGCACAAAGAACTGAATTGTATGTTTTTCAGTTCTTTTGGGGCAGAAGTGTTTTCCTAAGTAGGTTTCAGGTAAATTACTGTTTTCTGTAAATTAATATTTTTCTACAGATGTGCGTTTAAATTGTTTTTCCTGTGGATTATGAATCTTGTGAATTGCTTCAGTGATGCTTTTAGGAGAATAAATAGATAAAAGAGAAATAAGAATTGCTCGTGCCACGACTTGATAGATATTTTCTTGTTTCTGGGAACAAGTAGGCAGCTGGTTGATGGGTTTTCTTCCTTTTTTTTTTCAGTGCTGCTGAGAGGTAGTCTGGCACATACTGCAGAGCTGAAATTTTAGCTGCTGTGTGCAGAGCTTAAATACAAATACTGTAATTAAAAATTATGACCTACCTGTACAGCTGGAAAACTGAAACTGAGCCATATATTATTACTGAGGTACGGTGACTCAGTGCGGTTCCTTCCCTGCTCTGGTGTTTCAGTAGTGAGACTCCAGACTGTCCAGGGAACTTCTCCTTAGCTTTGCTGCTACCTTCTAATGATTGCTGACAAACTAAACCTTGGGCTGCTTCATGTACTGGTGGACTGGTTACAGAGGACCCATGGGGTGCAGATCGCTGTCTCCCCAGCTGTTATAAAATGGGTTAGAAATAAGACCTTTTAAAAAGGACAGAGATGTTAGCAGAAAGTTCTCTGTCTTTGCCCTAAGAATGCACTCTCACTTGTAGCACAGGATCACTTCGGGTCTGTCAGTTTGAGCCCACTTCCAGAAACACCCTGTGGGCCCTGCCCTGAGACTGTGAAGTGTTCAGCCCCTGACAAGCCAATCCCTGCTGGATTGTCTCCACTTGGGTATGTCCAAAATCACTTTCAGAATTGCTGCCCAGAAGTTTTTCTATTCCTCTTTCGAGTGTGCAGTGCTTGTGGTTACTCCAGAGCTGGGATAGGATGGGAATTAATCTTCCAGAAATTGGAGAGAGGGTTGTTCCCTTGCCATTGCCCAGGCATGGAAGGGCCTGGGGAGCCTTGCTGTGAATCCTGCCCTGCAGCGTACGCCAGTACGGCAACGTGCTTGTCCTTGGTTTGCAGAGGCAGAGCTCAGGTCCAACAGCTTCTCTGGAGCGTGGCAGAATTTAGTCATGTAACATCAAGTGAGGGTTTGCTCTTTAATATTATCTGGCTATTTTTTCCTGTGAGTTCTTTAGCTCAGCAGAGCTCTTCTGCATCGACCAAAACACTGTGAAGTGTTCTTGCTTTTTAGGAAATGTTGAGCAGAGCAGCTGGAATGGAGCTGACTAATAAGTAACTTCAGTAAGAGGGGGCCTGAAAGCTTTGAAATGATCACAGGGATAGGCAGAGCAGCAGTTGATGTGATGAGGTGATTAAGACTCAAGCATCCATGACAAATAGCCCTTCAGAGGAAGTTAGCTTTTGTGGGAACAACTTGAGCTGACCCTGAGGTAGGATAATTACACCGAAATGACAAGAATTGCCCGGCACACTTACATATATTTTAGTTTCTTGCCCTTCTGATCGTAATTAAGTGCCTCTACCAGATCAAAAGCTGGTTTAACTCATTTGGAAATGAAATTACCGTGCCTACTGTGCTGTGTAAAGTTTAGGAAAGCCTTAATGAAACAAATTCTGTCAAGGGAGGCTGCTTTACTGTCCCAAGGTACTTACTTTAAATCAAACGGGTATGGTTTTGTAACTTAAATTTGTTGCACGTGTTGTGTGGAATCTCTTTGTGGGCAACCCTGGATTCAAACAGCACTGGATAGTGAAGGGCTGGGAATTTGGGTTTTCTCGTCTGACACCTCTCTCCTTGTGCAGATCCCCACCGCCAGGGCTCACCCCCACAATCTTTTATTTTCATTTAAGTTCTAAAGCATTAAACTGTGTTTAGTTTGAGGGTACTGACCCGGTGGGGGTTTGTCAGTGGAGTTACAGAACAGCGGGGCTTGGGCAGTTTATCTGGTGCAATTATGCACTTTGAACCCAGGAAGAGTGCTCACAACCTTCAGGTTTGAACAACACTTTGTCCTACTCACATAGTCTCTCTTCTTTTTGGGCTCTGAATTCTAGTAAACCTGAAACTCAAACATAAGTTGACTATATTAAAAAGTGAAAACTAATATTTTTTTCTGTAATATATATAAAATCATATGAAGGCAAAATTAGATATTATTTCCCTCAAGCAAAATTCATTATGAAGCATTTGTTTCTCTTCTATTTCAGACTGAAGTTGAAGTTCTGTTCTGATTCTCTGAAAGCTTTGTGGGTTTCAGGCAGACTTATGTTCTGGTAGATCTGGTAGATTTGTGTGTTAACTCAGCTCTTCTCTCCCTGCTGTTTGTGTTTAGCCATTAGTCTTGAAACCAGGGGCAGGATTATAAAAGGTCAATATATTGAACGAAACATTTGATTTATGAAAATCCTGAGAGGGATAGCTGTATTTGTAGTTATCATGTTTTCTTTAAATAAAACCAGCAGCCTTATTTTAATGAAAACTGGGTAAGATTGGTGAATAACCTTGGTGAATAAGTTAAAAATTGAATTTCATGCAAAGACTGTGTTGCTTTAAAACTTATGAAAGTCAACACCAGAAAAATGGATTCTTGATTTAAACCATAGCTAAATGGTCCCTCTACTTTTCAGGGTAGAACAATTTATAAAGTATGGATCTGGGCTGAGATCGGGAATTTAAAACACTGGCGTTTTGGCCCATTTTTCTACCTACCTTAAATGGCTAAGGTCCAAAAGCTTTGTGTTGGCTGACTTAGTTGCTTGTACATGAACCTAGATGATTCTATGATTCTGTTCAAGCTCTGGAACACAGTGCCCGGGGAAGTGGTAGAATCATCATCCCTGGAGGTATTTAAAAGATGGGTAGACGTGGTGCCTACTGATGTGGTGTAGTGATGGCTTTTGTCAGTGTTAGGTTGATGGTTGGACTAGATGATTTTATGACTCTATACTTGTTGGCTATACCACATTGCTGTTGGAAGGTTGGGGTGAGCTCTTCCTGACGTTGCTCTTCTCTCTTGGTCACTTTTCAAGCATGATGTTTTTTCCAAAAGGTACTTTGTTGTTCAGAATTAGACTCAGCTTTGAGACCTTGCTAACGTTGACCACTTGTTTCATTGTCACGTTTTGCAGAGAATCCTCTTGATAATCTAAGTATGTTCATCTGTTAATGACTTGTGGTAAATGCAGCAAGGAAATCTTGTCCTGGCTGCCAGCTCTCAAACAGGAGGTGTTTAACAAGTGGTCCTTGCTGTTCCTTGTAAGGACATACACCGTGTGTGCAATGGTAGAGACAAAAGATGAGCTCTGAACAGTTTGGAACATTCAAAATCTTAATTGCATTTTTAGAATGCAGAGTGTTTTCTCCAGCTGGACCATGATTGCACAAGACTGAGAGAATGGAAGCTCTCTTCCTTAGCCAGCTCTGCTGGGTGTGAATTGGTTTGGTGTGGCTCATCTTTGGTGCGGTACCCCATAACTGCAGGTGGCACCCCAACACATGGAGATCTTGTGCAGATATTTTTGTGGCTTTCTGGACCTGCTTAGGTATGGGTTTTTTTCATGCCTTCAGGCAGCTGAAGAAATAATGCATGGAAGTAATCTCTGAAGAACACTGTTGACTGTCAGAATGAATGTTTCCACATGACTGAGTACCAGTGAGCCTTTTGCCTAGTGCTGATACTGGCAGTACTAATATCTCCAGCCCACGGTGGGCTGAGTACTGAGTGGGGCACTGCTTGGCTTATGAAGCAGAGCTAAACTGTTCACCCTTTGGGTAATGGATGTGATCTGACCCTTTTCTGTCTCAAAAATAAGATTTTAAGTTTAGAAAAACTGTCTCTTGACCATAACTCTTCCTACATCCTCATTCTCCTCTGCAACCTTTCTCCTTCATTCTTCACACACATTCATGAAGAATAGACAACTATAGTCCCCAAGACCTCTGCGAGACTACAGTAGACTGTGAGGAAATGGAAACAAACAATGGTTATCTTGCAGCAAGGAAATTCCTTTCTGGCTTTAGAGAGACAACCTCTTGCTAATTTACAGCTATGTGATGTATTTTTCACTCCATTGTGCTTAGAAAGCTAATCCATGCAGGTAATAAGAGCTGACAGACAAAAAAAAAGAAATATATAATTAAATATAAATAAATGTAATATAATTAAAGGTTAAAGGGGTGGTGGATCATGTGTGACTGTTCACATCAAATTATTCTCATATCTTCTCTCTCAGATGCTCTTCCTATCCCACATTGTATCATTATATCCTTTTCCTGTTTAAAACCTCAGGTGGGTTCAGGAAAAGGGACTGAGAAGTCACCATGGGTTTATGAAAGTCAGGTCCTGCTTGGCTGACCTGATCTCCTTCTGGGACAAGCTGATCCACTTGTAGATGAGGGGAACGTTGTGGATGTTGTCTGTCTGGACTTCAGTAAAACCTCTGACACCATTTCCCACAGCATTCTCCTGGAGAAACCAGCTGCTCGTGGCGTCGATGGGTGCCCTCTTGGCTGGGTTAAAAACTGGCTGGTGAACCAGTAGTAGTGAATAGAGTTAAATGCAGTTGGTGGCTGATGACAAGTGACGTTCCCCAGGGCTTGGTAATGGGCCCAGTTTTGTTTAATGGCTTGTATCAGAAACAGTGTGGCCACCAGGCCTATGGAAGTGACTCTGCACCTCAAATACTGTGTCCAGTTTTGGGCCTCTCAATACATGAAGGACATTGAGGGGCTGGAGCGTGTCCAGAGAAGGACAGTGAAGCTGGTGAGAGATCTGGAGCACAAGTCTTGTGAGGAGCATCTAAGGGAGCTGGGGGGGTGTTCAACCTGGAGGGAGGAGACCTTCTTGTTCTCTACAGCTACCTGAAAGGAGGGGGTAACGAGGTGGGGGTTGGTCTTGGTCTCTTCCCCCAAGTAACAGGCAATAGGACAAAATGAAATGGCCTCAAGTTGTGCCAGGGGAGGTATAGATTGGATGTTAGGAAAAAATTCTTCACCAGAAGGGCTGTCAAGCATTGGAACAGGCTGCCCAGGGAAGTGGTTGAGGCACCATCCCTGGAGGTATTTAAAAGACATGTAGATGTGGCACTGAGGGACGTGATTTAGTAGTGACTTGGCAGTGTTAGGTTGGACTTGATGATCTTAAAGGACTTTTCCAACCTAAACAACTCAAAAGTCTTTTTCAAAGATGTCCAGTAACCAGAAGTACTGAGTACATTTCATTAACTCTGAACATCCCAGACCTGTTAAGATAGAACCCTGAGTAGCAGAAGAAACGTTATGGATCTTGGAGCTGCAGTTTCTCCCAGTATTCCGGNATGTCTGCCATCTCTTTCAGTACTCTTGGGTGTAACCCATCCGGTTAGTAGAATGAGGTGGCACAGTGCTGCACTGCCTTGGGTATTTCAGCAACAGGGAGGCCCCAACACAGCTGGCCACCAACTTAGACAAGTTAGAAATACGCTTCCGAGTTGAATGCTCTACTTTTTGCGTTGGCCGGATGATAGTGATCTGACTCTCCCCCTTGACTGTGCTACTCGAGTGGTGACTTTGAGTAAACCATAGGGGTGAGGGACTCCATGCAGAGTACATCAACACCCGGTTATGTGGCTCGAGATTTCCAGTGTGTTTTTTTCTTTTGATGGCTTATGAAGAAGGTATGAGTGTCATTGCATCCTGATATTTTCATTGTACACCATCGCGTCTCTAGTGTTGTTAAAAACAGTTGCTGGAGTTATACTGCATGTGGGATTTGTCTTAGCTTAAACAGGAGACATTCCCTTGACTTGACAAGAATTATGTTTCTCTGTGCTACAGCAATACTCAGTTGTGTAGCACAAACCTTTTGTGAACCTTAGACAATGCAGATGTCTTATGATGCGCTGGGGAGCCACAAACAGAAGAAAGGCTAAACTGAGCTTTGGAAATTACCATCAATTAGTTTGCTCTTGTGATAAATATTTCATGAAAACTATGTATCATCTGTTAGAATTTGCTTTTTTGTGGTTATTAATGTACACTCTTCACTTCAGATGAAAAATAAGTCCAAAAGGTGAATGTCTAAACTTTATTGCCAAGTCTTTCCTGACCTGACCACTTGTCATAGCCTCTTCTCTGCTCCTTTGGCCCTTGGATTCTGTCTGTGATGAGCAGCTGCCTTTGTTTTGTTCTCCTCCCTCCTTGGCCTGTTAGTACAGACTGTACAACCTTGGGGCAAACACACTTAGGAGAGGATGGGAGAAATCAGGGAAGCGTTGGGGAGAGGACTGAGAAGATGATAGGAAGTCAGTGAGGAAGTTCTCAGATTTCTGGAAAAAAAGAACTGAGATGATTAAACTTTGGAAAATCAAAAGTTGGTATTCAAAACTCATAAATCAACAGTGACATTAAATCCTTTGTGTAGCCAATTTCTGTAAAATTCCACAGATTCAGAGGCAGAAGATTGAACATTTGACAGTATCTCACAGATTTCTGTCAGTCATGTTACCTGTTCTCAAGAGCAGAAAGACACTGCAAATTCTAATGGTACTTGTAGATTAATTCAAAAAAGAGTACCAGGCCTAAAGCTCCCTTGTATCGCTTCTCTTTTCTCTCTGCCCTTGTTCTGCAAACTGTATTGCTGTACATCTACTGCACTTTGATTCTAGTAGGTGGAGGCATCTTCAACTGCTTGGCACCGTCTGCTCCCTTGGCAGCCCCGGTGGAGGGGGAAGGTGGAATTAACATTAAACCATTTTACCATTTTTGGTTTTGGCACTTAAACTTGACCAACTACAATTACAGCAAAATGCTTTCTGAATTATCTGATTATATCTTACGGTCAGAAGTCCTCAATAAAATGGATAAATGTAGGTTAAGAAGGAAAACAAGAGCAAGTGTTAAGCACAGAAAGCCAGAGAGGTTGCTGAGCGTAATTAAAGCTTTCCTGAGGTGTTAGTGCTATGTTGATTCTTTGGTGGTGGATATTTAGAAAAGGAGGCTGAACTGCCACCTCTGTAACTGCATCACTTACCGGCCAGGCCAAATGCATTAAGTATGAAACAGATCACTTATATTGTGTTTACATGGTTAATCTCTCCCACATTCACAGTTTTTTTCCTTACTCAGTGGATGGAAGATTAGAGCCTTTTTTTCATAATTGCATTGTTAAACCACTTCAGTGAAATTAGCATTTAAATAAGGCCAAATTGAGCACTGAACTGAATTTCCATGACAATGTGATAAACAGGGAACCTATACAATGTATATACGCAGAGAGAGCTGCAGCATGTGTCTGCTTTGTGTTGAGTGTGAGAGCAGGCAGCATACACTTGCCATCGAGGACAGGGGCAGCGTATGTCAGTGTATGGCTGGCAGGAGAGTGAGTTCTGATTTACCCAGCATCTCTGAATACAACTGTTAGCACAAAATATTAATACACGTGGAGGGCTCTTTGGTCTGCTAAAATATTTATGTATGTGCAGTCTCAGTTTAGTCCTTTCAGATGCAATGATGAATAAAAAATGAGGGAGAAAGGGGGTTTAGCATATAGGATTCCTTCAGTATTCTGTCTTTTAGCATCCTTCCAGATGACAACAGTTGAGTGAGAAAGTGATTTGTAGCTCGGGGTCATTTGGCCAGCCTTTAATGGAAGGTGAGTGCTTAACACACCACGTGAGCCGGTCCTCTCAAATTCCATGCACACCCACTCTCCTAAAAGAAACCTGTGAGCCAACTGTAGGGGTGCAAAGCCTGAAATCTTCTGCAGGTCACCTTGGGTTTTACTTGGATGGGCAGCTTCCATGTGTCTACCCTGATTTCAGGATAAAGGGCAGAGAGACCCACTAGAGTCGTCCAAGAGGATTGTTACCCCCAGGAACTGGGTATTCAGTTGCCATACTGGGCTCCAGGTCTGGTTCTTTGGACTTAGAGGCACAGCCTCGTAATGCAGTTGGGGATGGTTAAATGGGATAACACCTCAAGAAAGGTGTTTTTATCTCTGTCCCTCCCAGACATTTGGTACAAAGGAATGTGAATGAAAGTCAAGTAATGTGATGTAATGAGATGACAAAAGTAAGAGAGGAGTGGGTCTAAGTACATGGTATGGAAGGAGGAGAAAAGGGACGTGAGGACTGGGGTGGGGAAGAGATTGCTGACATAATGCCTGTGTTGGCCAGGAACTTTATTATTAAATGTCTGAGCATTTGAAATTCACCCATCTCTAGCTTATAATTGAGAGAGTTGTTATTATGTAGCCTTAAAACGGGCTTATTCTGTACACATGTTGGCATGGGAAGTGTTGGTATGGTTTTGTACAGACAGTTATACAGTCATGTCCTTACGTGCTCAAAGCATTTTGATTGGGGTATTTTGCCATTTATTTTTTAAACAAAATTTGCAAGGATTCAAAGCAAATGTATATAGGTGTGATCACTCACTTGTGATGCTTCAGTAAATTCTGGCTTGGGTGAAGCTCTGAACCTGTTGAGATGTCAACAAAAAGCCCTTCCTGGTTTAATTGCATAGGAAAGCTGAAAATGGAAATGCAGTTTTTTCGTGGTGCAGTGCTGGAGGCAAAGAAAACCAAAAAGAAGAAATCCACCACGTGGCATTGCCCATCTCCTGCATCGCTGGGACTTTTAAAAACTCTGTTCCCCCCCTGGTTTGCATCGTGGCTGTTGTTTCAAAGGCGGCAGGAAGTTCCTTGCTAATGTTTGATGACTTCAGGCTGGGGGCGGTGTCCCACCTTGAAGCAGTGACCATTGGGTTAGATTCAAAGCTGAGGGTATACAAAGGTGACCCAGGCTGTTTTCTAAAGAGCAGATATATTACTTGTTAGTGTTACAGTTATTCAAAGCCTGAATGTGTGTTGTTAACGAAGAATCAAGGTAAGGAAATACATAGCTGCAAACGCAGCAAGTGTTTTCTGTTGCAATCCACCTGCATATTTATAAAGATGGAGAGTCTAACCCATTTCCTTGTTGTTTTATGAATATCCTAGTGGTTTATCCTAAGATGTAGGATAATACATGCAGCTACTTTGGAATAATGACACACAGCTCTGCTGACTTAGCAACAATCAGGGGAACTGCTCTAACGAACACCAGGAAAATGACTCTTCAAACACTGAACTCTGGGACTCTTGGTCTAACAGAGAAGTGAGTAGAGGTGTGAGGGTGGAGAGCAAATCTCTCAATTCTTGTTGCAAAATGAGAGTTAAGTGCTCCTTATCATAGGTTTGATTTATTAAAGTTTGTTACATTTCTAGGCTATGTTTATACATTGAATGAATATTTTTCTTTTCTAAGGGAATGAGAAAAGGGGAGGATTTGCCATGTACATTTCTGGAACCAAACCAGGTCATTAAATATTCTTTAAACAAAGATTGTTTTCTAACTCAGGATGCAAAGCCAGCTGCTATTCTGGTTGAGGCTCTCAAGCTTTTGGCCAGCTTCTGTCCTGATAAAAGAGAGATTACTTTCTCTTCCCCCCCCTGCTTTTCAAACACCACTGGTCGTGCAGAGCTGCTAATCTGAATAAGATTTTCAGGAGCAGATGAAGCAGCTGTTTCAGACCCATCGGTCTCTATGGATGAGAAGCCACACTTATGGCAGTTCTGCTTAGTGTGGAAACTTCCTGCTCTCAGGGTAGTGTCCTCTGTGTAGATGTAGAGCAGAACCCACTGTGGCCACTCTCAGCCACCTCTGCCCTTCAGACAAATGGACAACAGGCTCATTCTCCTGCCAAAACATAAGAGGTTTTTGAAGCACAGGAGTAAGATTTTAAGAATTTGCCATGGTGGTGAAGCAGCTCTTCTCGTGGGAACTCTGTTCAAATTGCAGACTCTGCAAACACTCAGGGGTTTTGCTTGGAGGAGATAGTAGCCCTGGACCTGGATGGTCCATTCCACTGAGGTGTGAACAGCTATTTCAGACTGACCTATATCCCATCTTATTTCACTGCTTCTCACTTGGATTTCAGTCAAGAACTAAGCTTATTTTCACTGTTGCTGTGCAGCTCTCTTTTTCTTTCTTTTCTTGTTTTAATATAACTTTTTCTAGTTAGTGTTTTCCTCCTGGATTGTTTACATATCATCCTTATAAATTGCAGTTGCTGAACATCTGTGCCTTCGGTTTTCTGAGTCTGCTGTCCTATACCTTTATGAAAGGAAGCAGCAGTATGAGTCTTCCTACAGATGAAGAACAGGGGACAGCTGTGTGGGGTCACATCACAGGGCGGTGTTGCACAGTACCTTGTCCAGCAGTGGCTTCCTATAGGAGGAAGGAGACGGGGTTTGTCTGCATAGGGAACCAGGCAATGAGGAAACGCAGGTCTTTCCAATGACCTTGACTTGGAGATGGCATTGAACTCTTGAACTCTTGACAGTATTCCCCAATGAATGTATTTGGAAATCTCTTTGTTGAGCCATATATGCTCTTGGCCTCCAAACATCCTGTGGCCATCAACTCCTCAGTGTAATGATGATGTGTTATATGAAAAAACCATGACTGAGGTGAAGGAGCATCAAAAGTTGAGATTGATAAAGAGCCTGACTAAACCTTTGTACCTCTGCTTAATGTTGGGCTCCAGATTGGATCACAATTCTGCTCCCACGCTGATTTTTATGCTAGTCTGGCATTGCCATTTTTAGGTGAGATGAAAAGGAGGCCAAAATACTTGTAAGGACAGGCAATATTTGATGGTTTTGATTAAAAAAATAAATCAGCTCTTAATAAGAAATAACCCAACGCTTAAGAGAGACGGCATTTTGCAAAATTTAAGGAACATCTGAAATCTGTGAAAATAACCAAGTTTGTGTTCTTTCCCTTTCATATAGGTACCCATGTGCTTAATTAGAAATAATGTTGAAGTCTTGGAGTGCTGCAGTTGTGATAAGAGTTGATGTATTAGGCTTTGATACAGTTAGTTTGAAGAAATTCAATTAATAATTAAGGTGTTTGGTGATATCAGTCACGAAGCACATTCAGAGGCAATTATTGCATCCTACATATCTGATTTAGACAAAAACACTTGTACGTCTCTGCTTTAATCCCTTGTTCTGTAGACAAAGGATGTGGGATGTCTGACCAGAGAGGGAGGGGTGGGAGAGACAGGAAACACCAGCCAAGCCTTAAGCCAGTTTAAACAAGGTGCCTGGTCACCTGTTAGCATTGCTGTTTCATAGTACTGTGTATTTCTGCAAGGTTATTTGAGTGGGTTTTTCCCCTCTGTGTGAATGAATTGCAGAAAGAAGCTTTAGACTGACTGTAGATTTCCTTCCTTTGAAAGTGAAGGTCTTTTACAATGAGCTAGAGCCTTCCTCAGTGGATCTAAAAGGGCAGAGTACCACTGGAACCAGTGGAACCATGCCACTTGGTTTTATTGTAGAACCACAGAATCACAGAATGCTTAGAGTTGGAAGGGACCTTAAAGCCTTCCCATTTCCACCCCCTGCCCTGGGCAGGGACACCTCCCACCACAGTAGGTTACTCAAAGCCCCATCCAGCTTTGAACATCCAACTTTGAACATCCCATTGAACCCCCCCAGGGATGGGGCAGCCACAGCTTCTCTGGGCGTCCTGGGCCAGTGCCTCACCAGCCTCACAGTAAAGAATTTCTTCCTGATATCTCATCTAAATCTCTCCTCGTTCAGTTTAAAACCGTTACCCTTGTCCTGTCGCTACACTCCCTGAGGAAGAGTCCCTCCCTAATCAGGATCTAACACCTTCATTTTTGTTAACTTATTCATTTTTGCACCATGCCATACACTTAGATTTTCACCCAAGTTGAAGTGTTTCAAAACACTTTCTTCAGTCAGAGAACAACATTTTGTAAATGCTGCTGTCTCTCTCCCCCAGCGCCATGCACCTGTGTTACTTATTCCTCTTTTCTTCCCTCATCTGCCTTGCCTTGCCCTGCCTTCCCTTATCCCCACCTCCGAATTTCAAACCGGAGCCGTGCTTCCTTTGTTGTTCCCCGATAATTGTGTTTCCTAAAGCGTGTGTTGCGTTTACATCCCGCTTCTATAAAAATACAGAGCTGCATATCTTATAACTGCTGGCTAATGAGTCTCTTGACCTCCTGCTGTCATGCTAATGCAACTGCTCACTTGGAACCTTCACGAGCCAATAAATTACTCCTTTTCTTAATACCCTTTTACAGATTGCTGCTATCTCTGTAACGGAGACTACCTATCTCATTAATTTGTAATTGTGCTGAAATATTGGAGCCTTGACTGTGGCATGTGAACTAAAATATGAATAGAGTAGAGGTGCTGCTGCCAAAAGGCTATATAAAGTCAGTTGAGCTATATGTTTCTATAAATGAAGAAATTATATTACACTTTGGACTCTGGTGTTACTTGGATCTTTCCGTATTTGCAAGTTGGAGTAACGTAAGGGTAAACGTAATGAAGGTGTGGTATTGCATATGTCAAATACATAAACACACACAATATATAAGATCTACCATAAACAAGGTATCTTTTGGAAATAAATGGAAGAAATGCTGTTTCCCTTCCTAGAGTTTAAAATATGTGAATGTTGACCCAGATTAAGTTTTCTCAAGAATTCTTGTTTTTCAGTAAAGTGTGGCTTGCAAAACAAAATACAGCGTAGAGACATAGGTAACACTTGACAGCTTTTCAGTTAAAGTAAATATTTCTAGGAATACAGAGGACAGACACAGGATCTGAACATGCAGTGCCCTATCATTTGAAGAAAACCTGTTGCAAGAATTCTCCAGGAAACCCATGTGATTTGGTTTATGGGTAAAACATGCCATTTGCGGGATGTGACGTGTAACAGGGTGAATCCTGTGGGCAAGGAAGCCCAGTTTTCATTGTGGTTTTGGGACTGCCATAATTTTCGCATTCCAGGCACTAACAGGGGACATGTCTTTGTTGAGTGCACGGCTCTAGGTAGCACTTCCCAAAAGAAGCGGATCCTCCCTTTTACACGGGGAGAAATGCAGTGGGAGGGGGATGCAAAGGAGCTCCCCCAGGGCAGTGTGGGAGACCAACTGCAGAGCAGGATCACGGCCAGGGCCTCCAGAGCCCTTGTACTTCACATGAGTTCAGGTGGGTATAAAGGTTTTTTTTTACCAATAAACCAGCAACATAAGACTTTATGAATAATTTAATAGGTTGCAATTGCATAAACCCCTCCAACGTTAGAGTTGTGTGACTACTAATCACTTATTATTTTTATTTCATTTTTATCACTGAGATTTATACATGGGAACAAAATGAACAGAATATTTTATGGGTTTTTTTTTCCTTGGCATGAGGTGGCTTGTGTGCCTATGTAAGTTTCAGAGTTCTGATTTTATCAGTGCATAAGTCTGGGTTGTTTGGAAAGGCAGAGCCTGAACTATTAGAACAAATAAAGGGGGATCACCTCTGTCTGAATTTTGTTCCACGACTCTCTCAAGGGTTAGGAATAGTGTTTTATATATAAAATATGTTCAAATATCCTTGAAGCAAAGTGTCCCACTGACAGGAAATTGGGGTGGACCCTTAGGCACATCACATCGAGTGCAGTCCCAAAATCACAGTCATGAGAGACAACCAGTTTAATGGCACATCTAATTTTCTCTCCATTTCAAAATGTTTCTTTTTCTGTTAGTACTGATTAAAGGCAACCCAACAGGCGAATATCCTTCTATAGCAACTGGCTGATCAAATGTTATTATGAATCCAGGCTCAGATGATGGTACATACCACGGCGTGTCAGTTGCTTACTTCTGTTTGAAATTGTAGTAAATTATAATGGTATTTACTACTGGATATAAAATGAAATTCATTGCCCCAGCATTACTTTTAGCAGAGTGAAAATGAATCCCAGATAGAACATTCTCTATAGCTTAGGGTTATTTTTGCCCAGCTAGCTGATTATTACTACATGTCTGGACATGTTTGTATTACTCCATTGAATTTTCATTCTTTGTCCTTTCTGGGATAAATCCATTTCCAGTGGTCTTTAATTGCTCACAGCACTGCATCTTTCATACAGGAGATACAGAGCTGGCTAATGCTGAAATTGCTGATGGCAGGCCTTGCTGCAAGGGGGCAGGATGCTGGATGCTCTGCAGCTTGGTGGGGTTTGCTGATGTTTTGGGTTTTTTTTTCTCCAATAGTTTTTATACCTTCCTGTTAGTCCTTTCTCTTCTAGATGTCTGGAAAAACATGAAGCAAACTGTTCTGAAGGAAGCAAACTGTTCTGCTTGCAATCTGGAGTGAGTTTGATGAGTACTTACTAAGTACCATAGAACTTAGTTAATAAATGGATTAGATACTAGAAGCACAAACGGGCTACTTATTTAGCTAGATTTCAACTGTGCCCCTGCCTTGGAATCGTAACACAAACCTCTTCCTCTTAAAGCAAAACCACTTCTCATAGACAGCATCTGGACAAGTGCTTAAGAACAGCTTTGGAATATTCAAACCTGCAAGAATTTGTTGGTTTGAGTTTCCCTTTTACCTGCCTTCGCGTGGAAACTAGTGAATGTCTGGAGAGGAGATACCGCAGAGGCTCTGGCGTATGCAAAATCATTTTACTGTATTATGGCTATAATGGATTTTCTGATAGATGATATTCTGTTATTTAAAGTAACTCTGTAAGAAGACGTACATGGGTATGGAGAGGGACAGGATGCTGAAGGACAGGGACTGGCAGACTTCATTCCCAAGCAAATTGTTTAATACCAGCTTACTCTCCCGTTGAGCTCATTTGGATGGGCTGTATCAAATCACACACGTTTCATATGGCTAAATTGCTTCAGAGGCCCACAAAAATTCCTGAGCTTCCTCTGAGTATTCAGTTAATTTCATATATTCTAATCTGGATGGGAGCAGGGGCAAGGAGAGGAGAAGGTTACCTCTTTCTGTTAAGTGTAATTCTTTAAGATCTCCCCAGTTCAGACAAACCACTTGGATGACAAGCACTAATCGATAAATTTTGTCTCCATTCATTGTTTGCAACGATAGAGTCCTGTGGCTGCAAGCAGGCAGCTGCCTTTCATCTCACTGAGTGCTCTGCCTTCCTGAAATTATTAACAGCAGCCCTGCCTTTGAGAGTTGTATCTACACAAGTTTATTGAACTTCAGTCAAATGCAATGAAGACACACTTGTGTCACTGCTCGACCTCAGCTCTGCGGTCCACCAGGCTAAGGAAAATCTCTGGGCTACTAGTCTTTTATTGCTGTGCAGGAATGAAGGAAGAAGAATTTCTTTATGGTCTGAAGACCAGCTTGAAGTCTGATTTGGAGGCTGTCAGTTTGATTTCAGACTAGTGGTTATGCTTTTAATGTAAGATCTTGCTCTGCATGGCTGCTTTTTTGTTGTTGTCGTCGAAGCCTGAATCAGAAGAATAACTGCTTTGTGCAGCTTTCCTGTTGGCTAGGCAGAAATCATTAACCACACAGGCCTTGATTTAATGATATATTTTGATTCTAGTGGAATCCAGTCTCAGTTTTACAGAAGGTAAGGTGCTACAGGAACTAGAGCAATGGAGAAGATGGACCCGTCTAACTGAATTTTCTTCATTGAAACAAGTGTGGTTTTGGCAGTTTTGAAAAATAAGTGATACTGCTTCTTATCTTATATAGACTTCTTTACAGAGAGGCTGGTGGCATTGAACAATGGGTGTTGGAGAAGCGATGGATCTTTTTTTCAGTACAGTGGGTGCCTAAAGTTTCCAGTGCTGCTTGGAATCTGGCCTTCTGTTCAGGTGACCTTTGTCAGCATTGAAGAAGGAAGCAAATTTAGTTACCACCACCATTAAAAAAATGAGAGTACGGTTAGGGTAGAGCGTTGTCTCTGAAACTTATTGGAAAAAACTTCTATAAGAAGCCACAGATTAAAGTTAAGCAGAGGTTTAATGGATATTTTAGTACAATTGGGTGGCTTTTCAAGCCATTTTAAAGGGCTTGAAATTCCATCTCTGGAGCAGGTAAAATAAATACCTATTTCACCTGTATCCTTAGAATTGAATAAACACAGAGTAAAAGAAAATACTAGTAATCCTGCTAATTCTTGACTTTGCCAGCTGTATTCTTTGAGCCCTGCATATTCTTTTCAGGTGCTCTTCTTTTTCCCTTCTCTACCCAAGAGGGAAAGCCCAGTCTTGCTATTCCTCTGCGCACAGATCTGAGGAGCGCCGTCTCCTCTAAGTGATCCCACTGAAGCTCTGCTATGAATGATGACTGCTTATAAGCTTCATGTCCTGCAAGGCAAGAAAGTTGTGGAGAGAAGCTTTGTCCCCTTCCTGCCTTCACACAGTACTCAAGGACTTCTCACAACAGCAACCAGTAAGTGCAGGGCCCTGACACTGACTTCTCTGCTGCTTCTGTGAATGCTCCTAGTAATCCTCAAAGATTCCTAGTAATATAATAATAAAAACATAGTTGCCCCCTGGTTTATGCCACAGCCCAAACTGTTTTCAGAGGCAGTGGGAGGCAATACCTTTTAGGCAGAAATGCTCACTGCTCTTTGATGTGTCCAGCAGGCTAAAAGGCTTCGGAGAGGTGATCCTTACCTGCCTCCTGCTGTGTGTGAGGTGAATAAGTACTCTGTTGTGTGCTCTCCAGGGACCATGGTATTAATACTAGTATTTTATTGAGCAAGGGGAATATTCCAGGCTTCCAGGTTCTGGGGTACAGCTTCAAAGCTGTGCAGGGTGCAGGTGACGCACTCTGAACCTGATCATTACATGACTGGAGTAAAACTGGGCTGTTGAGAATTGTAAAATAAGCAACATGTGCCCCTTGGGGACAGGCTGGGGGGACCAGGGGCGTACACTGGAAATGTAGACTAGAGGGAGAGGCTAGTTTTTACTGCTGTGGTGTGAGAATTCTAACTGCAAGGATTGCTGAGGAATTAAGATTAAAAGCAGCAACCTTTTGCACAGTAGGAGACAGCCCAGAGCTGACACAAAATGAGGGCAGGAATTTGTATGCAGAGGGAAGTGTAATTCAGAGCTCTGCGGAGAAGAAGGGGTAGAGGGCAGGGAGGAGGAGGAGACCTTGCTGACTTTGCTCTGCTACCTGAGCTATGAGGAAAAGGGAAAAGGCCCAGAGTGTGAAAGGAGGTGCCACAGCTCCAGAGGCCTGGTGTCTTCTAACACCGTATGTCTCTAAGATGTGAGAGCGAGGGGACTTATCAAAAAATTAATTAGCTCAGCAGAGCACTTCTTGTTAGAGACACACAATATGAAAATGCATAATACTCTATTGGAGACTACAGTTAGAGTGAGAGAGATTCTTCTTTTTTTTACCTCTTTGCCAGAGGGACTGGCTAACAGACACAGCGAATGACCTGTCTCAGTTCTCCTCTTCAGGCTCCTCCAACTATGCCCAAGTTGCATTTCTCAAGCATAGACAAATTTCATTTTTGATTTTGCATAATACTTACACACTATTTCTTTAAATGGTTATGTTTAAATATTTCTGCTTTGGGCAGGTGGAGACTGAGCTGAAATAAATTCATTGAATTTTTGCCCTAGTAGTTATTTCTGTTGGTCTAGGAAAAGCTTGGCTATTTCTCCCTGTTACAGTGGGAAACGTGCTTTTATTTGTACCTCTGTCTCTTGTCAGAGCAATTTAGAACAAGTAGCTAGAATGGTAGTTTTTCCTAAGAGCATTAGTGAGCATGACAAAAATACCAGGGCGGCTGATTTAGGAAAAGAGAGAGAAGGGTAGCTGTGCAGGGAGGAAGGCAAGAAGCTGCCAAGGCTTTTAAGAGCCGTGGCCCGAGGTTAAATTTACACAACCTTTGGAAAACAAATGAGATGAATTGTTCAGCACCAGTGTATAGCATCCCAGAGGTTTTGTAAAGAAGTATCTTCTGGGGGATCTCAGAAAATAGAGTGGCCAGGAGATGCTGAACACTTGGTTCTTTTTTTGTGGGGGCCTTATGGCTGAAGCTTGCAAAGGACACAAGGAAGGCCCTTTTTTTTCCTGTGACAAGGGGATCCTAGAGAGAATGATATGTTGAAAGATGTAAACTATAAACCTGTGAATATTAAGGCTTTTTTTAATACTGTAAGTATGGATGAGATACCACAGTACTACAAAAAATTGTTCTGCTGCACAAAAATGACAACAAGATCTATGGGGGGACTAAAGCACCATTTCCCTGGGTTCTAGGAAGATATCTAAATAGCATGGAAATTGAGTCGTAGAGTGTTTGACAAATGCAGATAAATTTTGAAGTGGAATACTTTCCTAACTGAAGAATTTCACTGATGATCACTAAGCTTTATAGATGTGATATTTTAATTTTCAGAAGATCTCTCTATGGAATGTGGTTATCTTGGTATATCTTTGTGCCCTTAGATGAGGCTTAACTTCATCTTATCCTTGATACCAATTAATGGATCGTTCACTGTGGTGCAGCAGGTAACTAAAAATTGGTAGCTGCACAAGCAGAGGCTCACAGGACAATCTCTTACCTTGGAAGTCAGATAATAACACCTTCGATAATAGATGATAACACCTTCACGGCAGCTGTCTATGCAATATGCAGTTTGTTAGATGTAACTGAATAGTGGTACTTAAATTTTTACACCTCTGTTTGTTAAGGAAGAGAAGGAGTCCAAATGGGATAAGATGAAAAATAATGAGGTTTTAGCCCAAAGGACAAAATCCATATGCTCCTACTGTAGGTCTGTAAATTATTGTTTTGCTGTGGGTTTTCATAAAAATAGTGTTTTCCGATCTACTGTAGATTTTAATTGCTCTGAAAACAAATGTGTTATGCCAACGTGCAGACAGAGTATTTCATCAAAATGCAACCAAGCCCTATAGCACAGCATATAGATAGTCATTACCTTTTGAGGCTCAGAGCCACCTGTGACCACCTGCTTTCTCTCAGCAATATGCCACAATACCTCAGGCTGCTAAATTTGTTTTCAAAATAATCTGCTATTTCTGTTTTGTTAGGCTCTTCTCCTAATTGTGTTAACACAGTCAGTGCAATTAAGGGGAAGAAACAGAATATGATTTATTAATAATGCCAGATACACAGTGGGCTGTAAACAGGATCGATTGCTTATTTAACTGATGCAAATCACTGTGGTTAAATTCCTCCCTACAAAATGCCTCTGATTTTCTTTTATCTCTGTTTTAATACCTGTACAAGACTTTTCTTTTTATGAGTTGGGTAACTCTGAGAAGAGCAGTTTCCTACAAACTAATGAATTTCTTGTCTAGCTAGCAATCGCACCGCAAAATATATTTTATGAGACTGAGCACCACAAGTACATTGTGTGACTCTCGCCCTTGGAGTTGCAGAGATGTGACCTCTTGTCCACCTGTGCAAGAGACTGGAACTTTCTCTGCCATTGCTCCTCAACGTCACCTGCTGATGATACAGACTACTATTAACTGTTGGTGCTCCTTCAGCACTGGATGTTCTCACTACAGAAATAACTCTCAGTGTCAAATTAGCTGTAACTATTATCAGATGATTCTCATGAGTCGAGTAGAGCAGCTTGAAATGCAGATTTTTTCAGTCCCAACAGAGAAGCTTAAAGTGCTGGAGGTATGGTCAAATGACCAGTTAGGATTGAAGGAATCTTTCAAATAGTCCGAAAGGACTTTCAGACTGCAGGAAAGTGTGATGTACCTTCATTCTTGCTTCACAGGTAGAGAGGACACTGGAGCTTTTCTGGACCACCGTGCCTGGTGCCCCAAAGATCCTGCCTGTTGTTTACACCCATGCATCCCCATTGCTGTGCCGTGATGGGGGTCCTGCTGCAGACAAGTCCCTTTTTTCTCAAGCGGTGACAGGATGCTTAAAGTCATCGAAGCAGAGATGCTTGTTCTGGTAAGAATACTGACGTGCATAATCCAGATCCTGCATTTTGCCAGAGTTTTCTCTGTAAGTGAATGGCGTTGTATGTGGATCTCACAGACCTGCTAGGATTAAGCTCTTGGACTGCTTACCCCCCTGGAGGCCCTGTGTGGCATCTCCTCCTCTGGGACCTACTTTCCATTCAGCGTGTTAGACTGGTGGTTCCCGGGAATGCTCTGATCCACCAGCCTCTATCTGCTTCCTTGGTGGCTCATTTTTTTCCCCCTTATTTCTCACAGATTTGGTACAGACACTAGCCATCAGGGCTACAACTGTGCTACTAGGCCTCGACTGCCCTGACCAGCCTCACGCTGGGCCTCCTGGAGACTCTGTGTGTTGGGCCTGAGGGAGGAGCCTCCCTGGGTGGGAGGAGAGGCAGCCGTGCTCTCCTGAGGGCACTACAGGCCTTGATTGACCCGAGCAACCTCACCTGGGGCCTGCTCCTGCCCCAGCTGTGGTGTAGGTGTGCTCATTTTTACTCCACTCTGCCCTCAGCTCCAGGGTGGACGCTGGGCCTGTGCTGCAGTGGCTCTGGAGCCTTTTGCACCTGACTGGACTCTCTGGATGGGCCCTACGCCTCGTTCCTTGCTCAGGACTGTTGATGGATGCCAGGCTCAAACTCTGAGGGACACTGCCCTGTCGGTGAGGGCTCTGCCTGTGCTCCAAATCACCTTCATAGAGGGAGCAGTTGGCCCTTGATGCTCTTCGACTGTAACAGAGTGTTTCCAAGTCTCGACTGCAGCATCTGCCAAACCAAAAGAGGAGGAGGAGGCCTTGATCTTCTTGGCTGGGAGCAAGGCTTGTGTTGCTGGTAAGTAGGCTGCTTTATTAATAAAATACGTGTAGCTCTTTTGCCCCAGGACCGAGTTGCCTGAAGGCAGCATGGCCAAGGGGTGCTGTGGCGTGGTGTCCCCTGGAAGGGTTTGCCCTGGGTTTGCTCCTCAGCGCCTGGCTGCAAAGTGCCCGGCCGAGAGGGCTGGCAGAGCCGCTTCAGAGCAAAGATGGGCCATGCTGAGACCAGCAGGCTGTGCTGGGGCTTGTGTTCTTGTTTTTTATGCCTCCTCCCGTATTTCGGTACAGAGCGTTGTGTTTTCTTCAGAAGCCGTGCAGTTGATAGTGTTTAGCGGGTTTGCACCCTGTTCATTAGGAGCAGCTGTTTCTTGGTGAAACTCTGCTGCATTTATTGTTACTATCTGTGTTTCACAGAAGCGTGAAACACCCATGAAAAGGAAAGAGGCTACTGAGTGATGAGTGTGTCCTTTTCCTTTGCTTTGTTTTCTTTTCTCCCTTTGCCTACTATCTTAATCTTTAGAAAATTGCCTAGTTAGCTCCCAAACATAGTTGCATTCTTTGCTTAATGTCCCTCTTCAGGAACTTATTCAGTATGGAAATTACCCAGTACAGGAAATAATTTACCTTTAACTGTCATCCTTTGCAATTCTCTTATTTTTAGATTGTTTTCTTGTGGGCTGTTTTTGCCAGCTCTTAAAACAATGAGGCTGCTGGCATCCAATAGCTTTGACAAACTGAGTGTCAGTCTGATGTGCTCCAAACCATCTGCTTCCTGGGGTGGCTAATTCTGGCCAGTTACTTCCAGCTGTGGAGGAGCTGCAGCCCCAGATTCTGGTGGGGAAATCAAGGGCATGAGGACAAACCCTGGCATGGAGTTAAATTAATGTGAAATACAACAGTACCCATATGAAGAAGCTACCAACCTGGTCAGCCTACTGCAGTGTGTCAGTTGGAGTTGCTCAGACTGGAGTTTGGGACCTTGTGATCATAAGTTGTGGGATTTTTTTTTCCCCCGTGAGATACTGTTTTTTTTTTATTTCTTTTTTTAAACTTTAATCAGAAGAGCAACTTGATTTATCATGTTAAAGCAATGGAGGAGGCTAAAATCCAAAAGCACAATCTTTATTACAAAGAGCAGACCTTTGGATAGTTGTCTGTTAAGAGATTGTATGTCTCTTATGAAGCTCTTACGGTGGACAGGTCCTCCATAAATAGTAGTCCTGAGTGACCCTTGATTGCCATAGCTGGCTGGAAGGAAACTGAAAGCTCTGTAATCAGCACGAAAGCCTGGGTTTCTTTCTTTGTGTCACATGCTGAACCACATAACCAGAGGTATTCAGAGTTTGAGCACTGCAAGCTTACCCTCTTACTTGCTTTGGGATACCTTATACGTGTCCCTGTGCCTGTTGAAAATCAGGGGATGTTTACTATGTACTGGGACGTTTACTACTTGTCTTAGACTTCCCAGCAATACTGCCCTGCTTTGAATGAAATATAGCAGAAAGCTCAGTAAAGCAGAGACAGAGATTTGGGAGGAAATGTGGTAGCGGTAAAAATGTACGTAATCTTATGCTATGTCGAGTATGTACACAATGAATAATTAAGGAGCAGCTATTCATCATTTTGTTACGCTTTTTATGATCTTTTCTTCACCGAACCTACTGTCAGCTACTGCTTTGAAGATAAGACTGCAGCTCTTCTTATGGGCTCTATAATGCGTGAAACTACGACATGTGACTGCGTTCTAAACGTGAACATTTTCCTAATACCCTGTGAGTTGATGTTTCACCATTTCTATAATGTGGGTGCCGAGTTGGACCAAAAAAAAAAAAGTTCAATTTTGGATTCCTAGTTTGCTTCACCCGTCTTTACTGAGTTGCCCAGTTTCCTTTCCAATTCAGCTTCTGGGTGTGAGTGTTGAAGAGCTCTGGAAATCAGGCCCAAGGGGACCCCAGGGGATGTTCCCCAAAATGTTTGAGATTGTTTTCTCTACCAAGCATATCAGAAATGCGAGGCAGCAGGGTTTGGGTTTTTTTTGAACCTTGTGACAGCTAACTTGAACCAACGAGATCACAAAGTCGTGTGGACCTGGATTGAGAGGCTAATTATTAGGGACTTTATTATTAGGGACTCAGTGGGATCTGGATACAGTCTCAATGTCTTGGGCTCCGTATTGAAATGGAGTCAAAGGTATTTCTTGGCAATACACCTGAGTGGCAGAGAGGTGAGCTGGCAGATTGGTTTCTTGGGTTAGTCACCTGACATTCCATGTGAGAATGCTCTTTTTACAAATCTGCCTTGGGCATGAGTGTCTTCCCATAGAGTTAGGGAGGAGGAGAGGAGATGCAGCAATTTCTTTGTGCTAACTGAAAGGTAAATTGCTTTGGTAGTCTTGCTCGGGAGTTGGCAAGGGCTACATGCCTTTTCTCCCAGGTAGGCAGGGGTGCAGGTACTGGTCCCTTCTTCTTTACAGCTATGCCATATAGAGCACATTTGAGTTCGCTTTCCAAAATCTGAAGGGGCCTGCAAAAAGCCTAGATGAAAAAATGGGTTATCTCCAATCAGGGAAAGAAAATAAATAGAACTTGAGTCTGTGGTGGTGGTTCAGGTTTGGTAGGGATTCTGTGAGGAAGGCAAAGCTGTATTATTCATGTACAGAATAAGAACTGATGGTTTTAGTCAAAAAAATGTAGGTTGTTTTTAAATGAAACTTTGAATATGCTTTGTCAGGTTGTGCCAACAGCGAGGCAGAAATGCTCTGCATTGTGCCACTGAGCAGTGAGTGCTGCTGTTACAGCTTAGTGCTAGAACAAACAGTGACGGGGCCAAGCAGAGCTGTTAAAGCAGTTACCTACACTCTGCCACCCGAGTTAAACTCAGAGAAGATATGGTATGGGATTACAGCTCTGAGTGAAACTCCACACTGGTGGAAAGACAGAAAATCTGGTACTCTGGTTATTTAATATGCAATTCTTTTCATTCTGCTGGAGCGCAGTCATGATGATGAGTGTAATTGAATTCCTTGTGTTTCCTGCAGTTGCACTGTAGCAAGCCAATTTAAAAGAGAGAAGAAAGTTACGAGTGGGTGGCTTGAGATGTGGAAGTGCCAGATGGAAAGGATATCAGATTAGCAGGTGTTGGGGACCTCTACATTAGCAGGTTATTGAGAGCCTGGCATACCCTTTGTTTCTCTGATCAGGGTGTCCTGAGGAGCTGCAGGTGGGTATCCAAAACAAGGAGCGGATAGCACCTGGGCAAGAACAGAAACCAGGCTCTTTAAGACACCCAGTTATGGAGATAAAGGATGGCAAGGTGAGACAGGATGGAGAGAAAAAAGGTCACAGTTGCTGGCAGTTCCTAAAGGGTAATGGAAGGCATGTGCAAACCCAGCACATACTAAGCAGGCTTTGGAGGACACAGGAGGCACCACAAGGACTCCGTGGCCTGGTCCTCTGTTTTGTATCCAGACCACATGGGTAAATGTGTTCTGGGTGCCCAGTTGCTGGTTGCCTCACTTGAACATGTGAATCTTCGTGCTCTTGAGAAAGTGTCTGAACTAGGATTTGTTTGAAAACAAAATCAGTTTTAAATTATACGTCAATTACTTTAAAATAAAATAAGCTTATGCATTGAGCTTTGCTACAGCATTCCAACATTATTTCCTGAGGAAAAGCATGTTGAGGGAATTCTCAGATTAGGAAGCAGGTACTAATACTCCATGACCTTGTCTGGCTGTTTTGTAGTGTTTGAACATATAAACAGCCTGAACAGTGTGGTGATGAACCCTATCTAGCATGTGGGAGTAACTCACTGACACTGTTGGCATTAGGGATGTCAAACAGTGATAGGTGGAAGATATGACCATTTTAACTAGGCATAATACAGATAAATTATATGATGGGTATATATTAGAATAAGTTTGTACTTGGTCCTTGCTTGACTCCAGAAAGAAGGTAGCAACACAGTAATTTTGAATACCTCCTGTATTTCTGTAAAGGTACTATGCCCAGGGCACTGTCAGAGTTCAGGAGCTGAGTTAGCTCGACTGTTTGCTGTCAACAGTTCAGGAAATATCCCTGGGGTTAAACACACTTCGCATACCTCCTGCAGCGTTCCTTTTTTACAGGTCAGGCAGTTACCCAAGAGCAAGTGGCAAAGTAAAGAAGCCTGGGGTTTTTTGGTTTGGTTTTGTTTTGCTTCTTCATTTCTACTGAGCCAAGGTCAGGTAAATAACTGCCACCAATTTATGAGAGAAGATTGTTCCCTGGCATCTTACTCCAACACGGTGTGGGCGTCAGGCTTTGTTGTAATGGAAGGTTGAAATTGGCTGCAGCAACTGAATTATCCGTAGGTAATCTCTGCTCTTGGGTCTCTGCATATATGAATTGTGAAAAGGGAAGTTAAAATAAATGGATAATCTGGCAACTCCTGTGCTGTGTTGTCAGGAGTTGGCCTATGTGCTTTCTTAACACAGTGACATAAGAATATTTCTGAGAAATTTTTAGGTAAAATGCAAAAAGTGTTAATTACAATGTTTTGCTCTTTTTGTTGCCATTTGCATTGGACAAAAGAATGGTCCTGGGGTTTTGTCTGTCACTTCTGGCCTCTGTAGAGTGTCTCTTTATTTTCTTCTCTTTCATGCCGTGGGTTTTTTCTGTTTTGTTTTGGTTGGGTTTTTTTGTTGTTTGGTTTTTTTTGGGGTGTGTGTGTGTGTGGTGTTATTAGTCTTTCTTCAGAAGTCTTGGATGCTTTAGAAGCGGGATAACACCACAGAAGAGTAACTAGATGCTGCAATCTCAATTCATTCTCCCCCATAACAAGCTGAAATGCCTAAATAAAATGGATAGTTGCCTTTGTGGTGGGAGGAGGTTTGAGGACGAGGAGGGCAATCAGTAAAAAATTGAATTGCTGCTTGGAGAAGCCTGTCTTTGGCTGCTTAGGAAGTTCAGGCAATGATGGCTGCAACAGGATGAATCTAGCCATCCTTGCCTGTTTGAGGGCAGAGGGCATGTTTTTTACTTGTCTCAAAAGATCCTAAACTTTGTACAGTCTCATGGAAAAGAAGAAAGATGATGCTGTTATGGGCACTAAAACCATTAGGAACAAAACTGTACAAAACATTGAATGTACTTTTTCTATCTCCTTTTTCTGGCTCATACCTAGTTTTTACTTGTGATTTTTTCAGTATGTCTCTTCAGCCAGAACCTCCTGATTTTATTTATTTATTCTCTTTTAATATTTCTTTATCCCAGGTTGTTAAATACCTTCTCAGTGGGGAAAATAAAGTTCCTTCTGTGAAGGTTGGACTGTCATAAACATGACTGAGCTGGTTTAGATCAAAACTTTTGGCAAAAATACTTGCCTTTGGGAAGACCAACCTCAGAAACTTCCTGTACAGTACAAAGTCTGGGAATATGCATTAATGGAACTCGGCATTCACAGGGAAAACACTCATGAAAGAGTAACTCAGCCTACATGGGGATATGCTACTTTAACAGGTTTTTGTTTGAAAAATGCAAAACTGTCAAAGTTGAAGCCTTTTAAATAAAAGTACGTGACTTCTGGAAGAATACAGGCATTATTTCTCCAAAAAATCTTTGCCTCCTCCTGGGTGACAAGGATCTGGGCTTGCAGGTTCTGAGACCCCTCTGCACTAGCTGACTCGAAGGGAAGGACCTTGGGGCACCTCCTCTGTAGCTGCTTGGGAAGGCAGGAGAGCTGGCATACAGGGACATTGCCTGCTACTGTGTCTTCTCAAAGTACAGAGCTGAGATGTTGCTCCTAAATCATAGCAGATACAAGGAAGCTCAGCACTTTGACCTGCTCCCTCAATTATAACCCATTCACGCCAGGGGTTCTTCTACCTTCTACTGAGTTTTTGGTGTCTCTCCAGGGCTGACTTTGCAAAATTCAGAACCCACTAGTGGAAACTCTTGTGAGTCCTTTTGTATGAATGAGTTAGAAGGTGAGGATTTAGTCTTTTGTACCTATTGAACTATTGTTGGGTATGTTTTCCAGTGTACAGAGTCAATTAAACTGGTGGGAAGAGAGAGCAAACTGGATTGGGGTGTGATTGTTTTCTTGGAGACTTTTTTGGTAGTTTTGTTGTTGTTGTTGTTTGTGGGGTTTTGATCCGTATCTTTTGTGTTTCTTCCTATTTGAAACAATACTAATTTACCAGCCTCAGGTGAAGGGTTTGTAATTTAGGGAGCAGGTCAGAGTGCTGAGCTTCCTTGTATCCATTATTATTTAGGAGCAACATCTCGGCTCTGAACGGTACAGTGCAGACGCAAGCAGGCATGGTTCAGTTGGCAACTTGGCATCATTAGCTATAAAGTATAACACTGGGCTTTGTGTGACAGTTTTAATCAACTTCTCCTTCAAGGTCACCCCTGGCTTCTGAGTTATGGGAGTCCCAAAACCTGTTGTGATTTATTTTGATGAAGGTAAGTCAGTCCATGTTTTCTGGCGGTTTGGCTGTTCTGTGATCTGTAACTACATTGTACTAAAAATATACTCTGGACAAATACATGTGGATGGACAGCTCAAATAATAGCAATCCATCTTAGCAAATAGCATTAGTTCTTTTATTGCTTCTTTCAGCTGACTTGCCCCTTCATAATAGGAGAGGCTCATTACTCCCATAGGAGGTTCAGCAAAACTGATTTTTGTCAGAAAAACTGTTAGCTTTCTGGTTCAACACTTAGATGGTTTGGGAAGTGACAGAGGGATTTGTGAAGATTCTCAGGCAGCTGGAGTCAGAATGAGGAGAGGAAGGTGGGTGCCTGATGGCGCTCCAGCAGTTCAGCTTAATGGCTACAAAACTCAAACCCATTTACAGCTGCTCTTTTCCCTTGTGCTCCCGTTTCCAGATGCATGTACAACAGGGATCAGGAGGAGGCCGTGCAAGGTCAGCGTGTCTGCCTTAGGAATGATATACAGCTTTTATCAAAAGGATTGGGAAGTGGCTGCTGTTAAAAAGACTTAGTGGGTACTGTGGTGCAAACCCCTTGAGTGTTTTATATAGGTTATAATTGTGTTGTAAGGATGAGACTTGGCTTTATTCTGCTGCAGTTTTGATGTAGCTGATAGGTTGTGCCTGTATGGACACCCAGCACTCTTAATGAGCAGCTGTCCCCTGGGTGTTCCAGGAACTCTGGAGGTAACCTCTGCAGAGAGGACATATCCGAAGGCCTGAAGATGGGGTGGTTGACTGAACCCCTAGCCAGCCCTGCAGTGAAGTAAGACAGGACCTCTGCAGACTGGACTTTTTGGATGGTCCCAGAGACTCTCCCAGGTGGCTCCTTCTGTGCACAAACTAGCTGATAGTGCTTGTGTGCTGGGATATGCTGGTTAACTCTGGATACAGAAGGCAGGAGCTCCTGGGGGTTCGCCCTGTTGGCATATACTGTAGACAGAAGTGTTGACCAAACTGTACGGACGTACTTTTAACTATTCAGACAAAACTCCTCAGTAGGGTTGGTCTTGTAGAGCACTCTCTACTAATGGTTAAGATAGTTAAGAGATGGTTTGTACATAATTTGAGCTAATGGGTAGTTACGGATCATGCTGGAGAAGTCTCCTAAGTGTGCCAGTGGGATGTAAGAATTCTCCAGATGGTTTGGGGAGCCTTCTCTTGTCCAGCCGAAGGCACCTCTGCGAGGAAGCTCACAGTTGAGACACCCATAGCTGGAAAACAGCTGGCTATTCTGCTCAAGTGACTTGATTCTATAAAGTAACATTACCTGATGCAAACAGTGCCAATAAATCAGGTCTTTTTAGCAAGCACTCATCCGTGTCTATGCAACAGCATCCATCTAGCACAAGTGGGATGCTTCCATTGGGGTCCTGCTAGTATCTGTGCTTTATTGACTGCTCTTCAGTGAGCTGGAAGAAAATCTTGTAGTCTTAATGAAAGATGCTGTTAATTGTGAAAAGTGATAAGCACTATGTTTTCCAAAACCAAAGTCTATGTTGGCTGGTATGGCTTTGTGGCAGTGACTACTTACAAGCCAATCGTGGTGTGGGCACTGGTTGTGGGGGACAGGAAGCTGCAAGAGACAGAAAGCTGATGCTGCAGGTGCTGTTACAGCTACATCTGAAAAAACCACAAAGCCTTGAAAACAACCTAGGTAACCAGGGACGTCATTGTTAAACACAAAGTCTAGACTACAGCTTAAAAGCTGACTTTGAACCAGGGTTCCCTGCACTGCTGTTTCTTAGAAAAAGCCCTTCACAGAAACCTTGCCTTTATTTCCCAAACAGTTTCAGTTTATGATATCTGGCTGAATCGGGTGGTGCTCCAGGAGTCAAATGAAGTCAGCAGCTTCTCTGTGACAGTTTGTCAGAGGACGTGTGCAGGCTATTTTTCCTCTCAGGAGACTGAAAGGAAAAAAAGTCATCACCATTGAGGTGATGCAGGAAGACTGCTGTCTTTCTCCCGTTACCTCTGTTCACTAAGCTAAAACCATGTGTTGTTGCTTTATGTTCAAATACCCATATATTCAATACCTCATCAACTAGTGGCCGGACAAATTACTGCTATATTGAAAGTAGGCAAAAGCCCGTTCAGATAAAGTCTGACTTAAAAAGATTGCTTCTGCTCTAGCATTGGCCAGCATGTCTCCCACGCTTTGCTGAAAAGCTTCACATTAGAAGATTAAAACTTAAGCAGAGAGTGACCTTTTACAGAAGTGTTTCTGCTTATTGCTCCCACTGGGCTTGTCAGTCCTATAGCTTTTCCGTTGATTGCTATAGCCGCTCAGAAATGGGTCTTCTGAGGTTCTTCTGCTTTGCTGTTCATCCTGGACCCTTCAATTGAAGGTATTTCATCTTTTTTTCTTGACTCCCCCACAAAAATACAGGAGTAGAATTCATACTTTTAAGTAACAGACATCAACCCAAATAGCAGGCTTACTTTTACAGACAAAAATGACTGCCTTTATCAGGGAAAGGAAAAGCCTTTACATTTTTAAGGCTTTCCAGACGGGTCCACAGACCTCAGCCTTTGCTACTGCTTCTGTGAAGTGTGTTGGAAAGGGCAACCTTGCCTTCATTGCTTTATCTGAACCAAAGTATTCAGAAATTTCCTGTGCAGACTCTCAAGACTGTGGCCTTTGCCCTTTTTTGGATGCTCCTTACAATCTTGACAGTCACTTTCTTGATAGACAATAGCTCCTCTGTGAAGCTTGGCTGTCTCTGCCATCGCTGTGGATATTTGATATTCTCATCGAAGAGTCAGTGTTTGTTCTAAATATGGGGGGGTGTTGTTGAGTCATGAGGCTGCTTTTAGATTTTTACCCCTGGGGGCCAATAGCTGATGCAGTGTACTGTGTGCTGCTTCTGAGGTGGGTTCTGCTTATTTGCACAAGAGGTGGCTTTTAATTCAGCCTGCTGTTCTTATTGATAGATATTGATGCATTAATTTAGAATGTACGTATGCAGAAGTCTCATGGCAACCCAAAACATAACACTTCTAACGCTTCTCTTCATGAATAGACTTTCTCTAAGCTGTATTTTATTCTCCAACTTTTAATAAAGTCTTGTGAAGTAGCACTAAAGCTGAATATGAAGCTATTACCTTTCACTGGGATATCAAATATGTAAGAGGTAAAATACAGCCAGTCTCATACTTCAGTCTGACAGGTAAGCTGTACTGTAACAATACATGCATGTGGGCCATTCACATGGTACTGTCTGTGGAAATTAAGCTGCAGTAAATCTTCAAGCATCCAATGGGAGATCTTTCCCATCTCATCTGTCCTGAGTATGCAGAGGAGTTTCAGTCCAATTAATTTCTCCAGCACAAGAATTATGAAGGATTCTACTACCGCTTTTCAAATAATCAGATTTCACTAGAGATTAGGGCTTCGGGATATAGTCTCTTGAAGAATCCCCGTGGCAATATCTGAAAAGAAACATCAGTGTCATGTTCTTTCTATTTTTAATGCACTTCACTATGGAAACAGATTTATGTTTCTCTTCTATATGTGTCTGTCCATCTCCCTAGCAATTTTTAACTGTTGGGTGGCATCAATCAAGTGTGACAGAAGTAAAGGTCTTAAAAGATAATTAGCTTCCTGCAAGTTTTTGTGGAAGTTACTGTCTGGATAGAGAGAGAAGATCCTACTTTATGCCTTTATAAACTTAGTCTGCAGCGTATCTTTAACCTTTATTAGATACAATGAATTTACAATGAGGGTAATTTACTTTTCATTCTATAAACGTGGGTAAAACTGGAGCTGGAACCTTTCAATAAAGTTTCTTTTAAAAAGAAACTTTTTTCTTTTGAAGCTTTTGTTTCTTCTGTTCCTCTACTTAGGGTGTAAACTTGTGTACTTCTATAACGTTGAACTGTGTGGTGTACAGCTCTGCTCCTATCCCTTTGTATTACCTAATGTACCTGATGCCCACTGCTTTCTATCAGACCTTGTCTGAGATGGGATGAACTGCTAAATTGGTGCTTTTTACAATCAGTGTGTCCTGTGTGTCCCCCACCCCCTTCTGACAGTATTCAGGGGCCCAACAGAATAGATTTCCTGCCTAGTTTCTCCTTCAGTCTGTATCTGTGTCCAAATGTAAGCTGTGGGATGACTCTAAGAATGTTTAAGCTTAAGGCTAATGTTTAACTGTTAACCCAACTGCTGTTTTTAATGCTGTTAAATCCCATTTGTAAAATACTGTGCAGCACTATGATGGCAACAAAGATAGTCTCTTAAATGGGCTATTTTTACAAGCATCTCCTGGATTCATGTTTTCTCTTAATGGTTTACCTACCTTTTGTACACACCTGAGTAAGAGAGCACATAACGAGAGGCACATAAAGCAGTCCAGTGCTCCTGTTCACCTTGTCTTACAGCACAAGAATAAAGGAATACTCACTGGCTAGAGGAAACATGCTCAGAAAGAGTTTGGGAAACGCTTATCATGACAGATAAATGGTGTGGAGCATTTGCTGTCATGGGAAATCATTAAGGCAAATAGTGCGGCAGGACTCAGTGTCTTAGATACCAGTGCCATCAGAATAACTAATGTTTGTAGCTGCAGCAGGCAAATCAAATGCTGTGGTGCAAAGAATACCAAGAGCAGAACTGGCAAAACTTTTGAAGGAC